>JAOVVB010181562.1:0-11229 GCA_028570985.1 Heterobranchus longifilis | reverse complement strand
TACTGTTAATGTTATAGAATTTTTAATTTCCTACATGAAAGTCTAAATGCAATAAATAAATATTCTGCATGCTGCCAGAAATAAACTGGTGGATAAATAATTTGTTACATGAGAAGAAATATGTAAGAATATATATAAGAAGAACTTTAATTTGTCCAATACTACCACAATCCTGCAAAACTAATGACATTCCCATCAGCCTCAGCTGTACTTTGTGTTCAGTGCTAATTAGTTAATGTAACATAATACATCATAGCATTGTCATTGTTAGACGAAGTTAGCATTTAGCTCAAAGCACATGCTGACAGAGCTGTGAAGCATTGTTTTTAACTACAGTATCTTCCAGTACAATGGTTACCCTCATGCTGAATCCCTTTGTGACACGTGTTAATATTTCTATCACTATCAATTTTGTTGAGGTTTTAGTTTAAAAAGAAATATGCACCTGTTTGCAGTTAAATTGAAAAATAACAAAACATTCATTAGGATTCCTTAATCAGACAATTGTGTTTTTATTTATGCATACAAATTAATATATATCCGATGTTCATGTATGAAAGTAGTAGTCACAATTGGTGCTTCAATCTGCAGCAGAGTATGTAAGAAAACTTTGGAATTGTAAATTTAATACAAAAGTTTAAAGCTTAAATCTGACCGGAACATCCAAGACCGACACTACAGCAGAAAACGAAACCCCATCCAAAACAGCAAAGGCACTGTAGCAACACTGGATTATTGGAGGACAATGAAGTCTGCAGATCTATCGTTCCATTAAGACAAATCTGTACCGCTGTGAAGTCATGAGGAAGTGATTTGAGCAATGGCAGATTTGTACATTCAAAACAAATATACACAGGAAACACACCACCAAAATTTGGCATTATAATATTTGTTGTAATCGTCAGTCCAGTCTGCCCTCTACAGCTCAGGTAGACCAGGCATGGGGAACTGACCAGCGAAAGCCTCCACCTCTGCCCTGATCTCAGACACCCGCTGCTGGAACTTCTCTCCCTGGGCCAGCGCCTGGATGAACTCCTTCAGAGGGGCTTTAGGATCCAGACTGGCCTGCAGCTCCAACGTCAGCTCGATACCTGCAGGAGGAAGGAGGCAAGGTTTCTACTCATTTTCCATTTCAAATTTCCAGACTTTTCTGTAGATTACATAGACTATACATGCGTACTGAGAGAACAGTTACTATGGCCGAACAAACAAAGAAAAGGGCGATGAAAACTTCAAAAACACACCTGCAATTATAGCATATACCAGTCTCTCCAGAAAAAACGCGACTATGCGATCGCATAATTCAACGCATAATCAGCCAAAGCCCGCATATTATGCGGGGGGGGGTTGCATTTTTTCCAAAGACGCCGCACTTTCGCTGCAAAAAACGCAGATTTCCGCGCAAAATACGCGTTCCAGCAATTTCAGCAAATTCTCGCAATTTCACCGCATAAAATTGCATAAAAACCCTGCATATTCCATCGCATTTTATAAGACAAGCCGCCGCGTAATCAAGGATTTTTGCCCACAACAATCACAAAAAAAAGTCCACGTTTTTCTGGAAGGACTGATATACCACCATAGGTGCCGCTAAAGAGAACAAAGAGAGATCTTCTAACATTAAAGTTAGTTTACAAGCTATCCGAGGCTCATATATTGCATTAGCCTGATTGGACTTTTAAAAGCTGTTTCATCCAATAGAAGTGATTAGTACAAAGCTATGCTAACCATATTAGCCAACATTCAAATATTATAAAACTCAGATACTGATCCATTTAATATAAGGCTACAGCTAGCAGCTGGTTAGCTTAGCATAGCACAAAGACTGGAAACAGCTACCCTGGCTCTGTCCAAAAAGGTATAGCTAAGAGCACCTCTAAAGCTTCTCAATTAACCCTTTATATCTCGTTAGTTTAATCCGTACGAAAACAAAGTGTAAAAATGATATGTGGTTTTACAGGCTGTTAACTTGAGCCAGCTGCACACCGGAGAATCTGTGGTCTGGTCACCTCAGTTTAAACACATCTCTCAGTGAATATCTTGGCAATTTTATCTTCTTCTTTCTTAATACGAGGTCTTTAGAAGATTACCTCTGTGAATGAACTCGGCCACCTTCTTGAAGTCATTCTCCATCAAGCCTCTGGAGGTCAGCGCTGGCGAGCCAAGCCTCAGACCGCTCGGTCTCAGAGCACTCTTATCCCCTAAACAAACACGTGTATGTAAACATTAAGAGTGGCACTCTGTAGGGAAAATTACATTCACAAGAATCCTTAACAATGGCTACATCTGAAGCTACATTCAGAGACAAGATTTCTCACACTCAGGGCAAACAGAGCTGCGTGTATAATATCATCTCAGTGCTCACACACACACACACACACACACACACGCACACACTCTACCTGGACAGGTGTTCTTATTACAAGCGATGGCGCAGGCTTCCAGGACCTTCTCCGCTCGTCCTCCATCACTTCCTTTGCTGCGCAGGTCCAGCAGGATCAGATGGTTGTCAGAGCCGCCTACACAGGAAGAGAAAAATCAGAACTACGTACATAGACTACTATCAGAGGCCCCTTTTATATGTCATCACCCTGTGTTTTTAAAAAGTATATATGGCTATAAATATTGTAGGAGCCAATAAGTTATGTAGCATATATCATATCATATCATATCAAACTACATGAAAAGAGTTAGGGATAGCAATATATGGATGTTTGAGTTAATGTAAGGTTGGCATTTTCAAGCCTAAAAGAAATGTACTGTATTCTGTATTAAAGACAGAAACATTGTAATTATATTTATGACTTTATGAGAACATCTTCCAATTATGAAAAACATGGTGCATAATTAGGAGGAAAAAATGATCTTGATTATCAGCGTCAACATTATCAGTCTAACTGACAGCTGAAGAAACAACAAATAAATCAGAGTGCTTTTTTATCTGAACAGTACCAATGATCTTAAAATGCCCATGCAAGAGCCATACTAACTCAATTTATATTATTCTCTGACAATAATATATCCAAATGCCTTAAAGACCTCCTCCAGACACATTTTAAAGTATGTAAAAATATTGATTATTATTTTGTTTAACATGGTTTTACCACAAAAAAAGTTAAAACAAAAAACTGTGAAAAGGGGCTGGAAGCACATCTACTCTTCTCCCTCATTAAGAAATTCTGGATCTGGCCTTAAGCCCCGCCCACCACCGCTGTCATAGTTACACTAGCCACTTGTGGCTGGGGCATTCCATAGAATGTCCCAGCCACAAGTGACTTTTTATGACATATGATGTCATATGATGTCATAAAACCTGGCTTTTTGAATCAAGATTTTTGAGTGTTGGCACACTGCAGTTTCTAGGCAGAAATTCTCAGCCAGGTGTTGTCTGCTCATTTCACTCATGATATGTCTTGTAACAACTGAAAAACACCATATAGACATGTTAACATTAAAAACAAGCCAGAGAGTTTTTTTTTTCCCACTGGAATCCAGAGCGCTGTGGAGATAGGTCTGGCTACGCAAGACCTAAATAGTAACCTGTTGCACATATATTAAACTTCACCCCCAAATTTATCATTTATATATCAATTACCTCAAATTCGTGAAGAAAACTGTGGGAGGGTTTTCGCAAGCCTCCACAGTGAATGAAGAATCCAAAAACGGAGAAAATCCAACAGCAAAACTATATTAAAACATGTTTATAATCGCTCACACAACTCATTCAGTATAATCCAAATCTTGTTTATCGTATACTCAGTACTGAAACCTTACTATTTAAAACACTTCCCCATAAACAGTCACGCTTGCGCAGACGTGCTACTCGCCGTGTGCTGTTGTCAAACGCAGCCCCCTATTACTTCAATTCATCATGACTTTTCTCCGTTTTTGGATTTGTCCTTCACCGTGGAGGCATACTGTATGAGAAAAACAATGTTTTTTTCACATATTCAAGGTAACACCAGGTGAATAATTGATACACAAATGCTCATTTTGGGGGTGAAATATTCCTCTAACCTATCCACATACAAAATATTGCTGTTACATATCAAAACCTGACCTTTAATTTACATTTTTCATTCAGTTCATTTCAAAGATTTGAGTTGAGACATTTTCCAGCCCTAAGAAAAAAAAACTTGATTATGTAAAACGTTATTTAAGATATTTAAGATGATGTTAACAGTGACAGTATATAGAAATGAATGGCAGCAGAGCAGAGACTGAGCATTTTATTCTGATTTGGCGGCCGGTTCTTCAGGCAGGTCAGTTTACAATCGAGTGACGAAATATTGTGTCAGATAGCACTGAATCAGTGACAGTGACAGTGATTTGCAAGCTGAGAGAGACTTCACGGGCCAGCACTTTGTTGATAAAACATTTATGCAGTGACTGAGTAAATGAGGATAACACTTGTATTTTAACAACTTATTTGTCTATTGCATGCAACTCCATGTGGACGACTTTGTCTTCGACCTCTGTATCCACATGCGGCCTCCGTGAATGATTTTGTCATTGAATTGTTTTTGTGCTTCCTCCCCAGTTGAAATCCTTCCACAACGAGCTGCTCTCTGAGCTGGAGAAGAAGGTGGACCTGGACGCTCGTTATCTCACTGTGAGTATCTGACTGGCTCGTTCTCCCACAGCCCGAAGACAGCCTCAATCCAATAAGTGCGCTCCATATTTTAGCTCTTTTTTTTTTTTTTTTTGTGCTTTATATTACGTTACATCAAATCTGTCGAGGCCTAATTTTGAACCAAGTGATAACAGAGATGGAGTTGTGTTTTAACGTCTGGATCAAAGTCTGTCTCCGAGACAATTAGAGGATGCGTGTGTTTAAAGAGATGATTTAAAATAACATTTTCACGTCTACTCGCTCGTCAAGGGTAGACTGATTATAATCAGTCATCCTGGAGTGTGCGTGCATGCGTGCGCACGTGCGTGCGTGCGTGTGTGTGTAAGCACTGTGGAGCTGGTCTGCATGTGATATCTTTAGAATGAGTGGGTTGCAGCCTGAGTGTAGAGCGGCATTGCTGCACGTTTTTTTTGGGGGGGATGGGATAATGTTGCCATTATTGTATTGTATTGTTGGAAGGACCACGTTACGAGCTGCGTCGCCGTACAGCCACTGACTCACTCGCACACACGTAATGTAACATTGCTCTTCAAATTAAATGGAAAGAAGACTTGTTTATAGGCGTCGTGGCCTCGTGACTTAACAGGGAGATTTATCAGTAAAATCAGATGCTGTCATGTCGAGTTCAAATGAAAACCACAAGTCTTCTGATTTAATCTATCTCCAAGTAATCTTTGACTCCGTGCACATCTGCCAGATGTATGTCGGCTGTCTAAAAAATTGAAATGTAAATGCTCCAGCCTTCTTACACAGTATGCGTTCAGATGCATTAGCCATTTCTACCGTGCGTATCCCTGAGGTTTTAACATCCATTACTTTTAATGAATTTCCTACAGATCTGTGGCGGTGATAATAGCAGTCATTTTCCTTCACACTTTGTGAATTAATCGTCTGAAATTTTCACTTCAAAAACACTCCCAAGGAAAGCTCGCTGTTTTCCAAACCAGAAGTGTGTGTGTGTGAGTGCGTGCTGTTCCCAGCGGTGCATCTCTCTTTGTTCTCCCTCATGTCTCCGTCTCTTCTTCTCTTGTCTCACATAATGGCTTACAGTACGTGGGGTTTTACAACACTGGGGTCAGAATTTTGGCATAAGCCTAAAATGCAAAAGCAACCTGCGAATAGATTACTAATTAAAGAGGACCATTTCTGGCAGATAAGCTGTAAGAGACGAGGGTCAAATTCTCCAGGTGTACCAAAGTTCACCTACTGTCCGCTCTGTTTCTGATTAGTTCTAATTATCTGTCTGCAGTAGCAGCCAGTGATTGAGAGTTGCGGGTATGGGCGCTGGAAACAAAAGTCAACAAGCTTTTGATTTGTTAATTAGGAGGAACATTCCGGCTCAATGAGGCAGATGCTGTAGAGATATTATCTTGTTTACCCAATTTCACCCTGCAAACTAACAACAAACTTTTCACAATACCCATTTGTGTCTTCCCTAACCATCACCACACTGTATGATCTGTGTGGTGGGGATTTTCCACTGGGGAGCCTCGGCTTCTGGGAGTTAAAGATATGAATAGCAAAGCAACCCATATTAATTTGTACTGCTTTACTTCAAAGACAAGGAGGGAATGAATGGATGAATCATTCATTGTTGTTGTTATGCAACACCAGAGCAAAGGCATGTTTCGGTCCATTTTGTGTGGAACAAATTGAGGCTGAAATCAGTATTTTATTTATTATAAGCTCCTGACCTTGAAAATTAATCAACACTAGATAAAGTTCAAATGTAAAACTCCAGCAGTTTATTTTAGTTTATTGTTGTGTAGAGGTTTCCAGGGCTGCACAATTAATCCATTTTTTATCGGAATCGCAGTATTGACTCGTGCAATATCCAAATCGCAGGAGGGCAAAATATTTATTAAAGGCAAAAATATGTGTCATTCATTCTGAATGAAGTATTGAGATGCTGCAGAAAAATGTCCCGGCCTGCAAATCATATTGTACAGACTTAAGAAAAAATCTTTGCTTGGTACAGATCCTTGCAAAAAAAAATCCACCATGATCATCTTAATATAGTTTTCAATGAAAATTAGAATAATTATGCAAAAAAAAGATAATTTCCTGTAATATCGTGAATCATATCGCAATTGCAATATCAGTCAAAAATAATCCCAATTAGATATTTTCTTCATATTGTGCAGCCCTAGTTTCCAGTGCAGCTCAGACCTACAGAATTAATACCACCCATCTGTGTTATGAAATCCAAACACCTCATGTGTCATACTGTGACAACAACAGCTTCTTTTCGGCTTCCTCTTCAGCCAAACAATACCTAGAGGACACCTACATCCTCGGTGTCTTGCAGTATGCAAATGTGGGTGTTGAACCCTCATGCATGAGCTCTCCTCAGCCTCGTACAGAAACCACATAAGCTTTGTCACACCAGGCACAGTTACTATAGCAACAGAGCTGGTTCAGCCCGGAAACAAAGTTGTTTTTCTCAATAAATAAATAATTAAATACGCAAATTAAATGAATTAAATAAACAAACTCTGGCTGCAAAAGGACTAGGCCAGTCATTTTGCATGTTCTACAAATCGCACATTAGGTTTTGCTTTGCAGACCTGCCGCTGACTTCTGTTTCTTCACTACGCCGAGAAAAATCAACTTGAAAATTGCTTGAGATGGGTAATGATGACTCACGTTGCATGTTTTAAGAGACACAATCAGGAGTTGTGTTGTTGCAAAATCTGACCTGAAAAACAAGAAATAAGTAAACATGGATCTTGTAAATAATCTTGTTGAATTTTCTTGTTTCTTTGATTAAAACAATTGCTTTCAGATGTCAAAGCAACAAGGAGTTTTCAAAACAATCCCACACAGAAATAATGTAACAAAAATTAGGATGAAAGTACATATCTAAAGCAAGTTTCAAGCCTCTGCGAGATCATTTATACACTGTAGTGAAATTAATTGAATCCAGTGGCTGTTTGTAAGGTAGGAATTAGTCAAGTTGGCAGTACTGTTACCATGGTTCCCACGGGTCCCTGGGGAGAATCAAGGCCTTACATTAAAAATAAATAAAATAGAAATAAACATAAATAGACATGTCATTGAAAGTGCTTGAATTTATACATTTTGTGCAAGTTCTTTTTCTTTTTCTTTTTCTTTTTTTTTTTTAATGAATGATAGTAAATAGGCTTATCTGGATGTCTGTCTGTGTGTTATTGCTTCACATGCCAGCCAGCTAATTCTCATTATAAAAATTCTGTTTAAAAAAAAAAAAAGAAATGTTATAATGTCTTATGAATGTGCTTATAATGCATTGCATGACCTTTAAGTAAAGTGTTACCAAAAATTCTCTGTTGTCACCGTAATTAACCTTGATCAGTGTCTCAAACTATGCTTCTAGGCTAAGAAGGCCAACATTATAATGTAGAAAAGTCTTGAATGATGTATCGGGTGCCCAGTACTGGCAGAGATCAAATAGACAGAAAACACCGGCACTCACAGATAATTTGTAGTCTCTTCTTTATTTTGGGCAAAATATGAGCAATGAGCCATCATCAGCGTGATGACTCATTGCTGAAACGTGTTTGTTTCTTTTGTCCAAAATACTAGACTACACATTATCCGTGAGTGCCGGTGTTTTTGTCTATTCAACATTATGATGTTACATTATAAGCCAGCTGTACTAATGTTCACCGTGACTTACCTGCATCTGACCTCAAAATAAATTACACTGTAGTCTTTCTGTTCTGCTAACATACATAGCAGTATGTTAGCTAACTGTACCAGCCCAATTTTTCAGAGGACGTAAATTCATTGCATTTCATAAATAAAATAGACGCAATACATATCTGTCTAGGAGGAATGGGGCCAATTTTAGTTTTTCTCTGTTTTTCGTTCAATTCTTTGTTTTTCCTTTTTTGCTAGTCTTACCCCAGTATCAGCCAAAACCACAAGATATAACTTGAAAAATAAAAGTTCCATGAGCCTTGTTAACTGAGTCCATGAAAACACAGGCACCTCCGGTCTTGGGTGCCATATATGGTTTTGTTGTCTGCTCCAGACCCGGGAACATGTATATTGAAATAACTGTGTAGAAATGTAGCAATGTAGAATATTCTCACTTGCTTATGTAGGTCATAGAGAGGCATAGGTAGTAAATTGAGACTGTTTCATAACCTATCAAAAAGTCCTCATAGGGCCTTTAAGGAGGTGGGAACCCTGTTAGGTATTTGCTCATCTGTTCCGTCTGTTGCCCCACGTAGGCTGCCCTGAAGAAATACCAGATGGAACACAAGAGCAAAGGTGAGAGTCTGGAGAAGTGCCAGGCTGAACTGAAGAAGCTGCGCAGGAAGAGCCAGGGCAGCAAGAACCCCTCCAAGTACGGAGAGAAGGAGATGCAGGTGAGCCTCTCGCTGGGTTAAACAATCATATCATACGACTGTCAAAAATGTACTGCTCAATTCAGAATTCTTCCATTGTGAAGGGCTACTGTAAAACAAGAAAAAGGACAAAATACCCAAGAAAATATGAACACTCTCAAGCCAGTTTCTAGCACTGCTGTACTTTTAGCAGAGTTTGCGTGCATGTGGGTGACTGTTGGATTGAAGATTCATGAGTCTCTTGGTGCAAAATAATGACTTTATTCTTCATAAAGTAAAGAGAATTCACAAAACAGCAAGGATGGGGGTGGAGGCTGTGGCGACGAGGTGCCCTGAGTGGGAAGGAAAATAGTGGAGGTTTGATTATGAATTGTGTGCCCTCGCCAATCTTTCGCACATCTATGCACACACAGCAGGCACGCAGACACAAACGTGAAAAGAGAATAAGAATATAAGCTACACTAACTGACGTACTGGAGGAGTACACTTTTACTTCCGCCAGTATGTTTCTGCACACGGCTTTGACCAGTCCGTCTGATTCCAAAATCTTGTCCCTTGCCTACAGATTCTGCTTCATGTGCAGAATCTCTTTATAGAGATTCGGTTTTAACAGAATGAGTAAAAGCACAACATGCACCACAAAATAGCGGACTCAGTTATCCTCTAAGGATGATGTACCTCAAACACAGACATTTTAAAATAAAAGCTTAAAGCAGAATGCAATTATTAGAGTTTTATAGATATTATGTCTTCTTAAAATGTTCTTGCACTGTATATAAGAATACACGTTTGGTGTTATTTATTATTTAGCAGCCTGCTGTGAGTTTATGTTTTGAAGTTTCTGTTTTTAGTCATAAATCTCTGTTTCTAAGGCTACACTGAAGTCCCATATGAACAGTCGTGTGAAATATATGCTGTTAGAATTTGCTGCTCAGATGGATTGATTTGTTTGGGAATATAAGTCTGTTTTAAACAGAAAGCATGACTTGTCTTGTCTTATTCTGGTAGAGGTGGTTAGGTGACGTGGCACCCAGTGGGCGTGCTTGTGTAACCGCTACAGTACGTATGGATATAAAATGCTCAAGCATTTCTATCAGAGACAATATTTTTAACAGTTTCAGTCGTCAGGAGTCAGACGGCCGACATTCACAACTTGTCAACGTGGTCGCATGATTCACTGAGGAAACAAAGCAGCGTTTGCTTTGGGCGTCATCATCCGTGTGATTAACGGAGCAAAGCAACCTCCGACAGAACAGGTGAAATGAATTTTGATGAGCTGGAATGATCCCTCGGTTTTAGACATAACTTAATTAGTTATCTGTCACATTTAGTTTTCCGTCACTCGACTGCCTACTTGACGGGGGAAGTAGTGACAGTGTTCTTTCTCCACACAGGCGCACAGATCTCTGTATTAAACCCATTTTTAAGCCTTCACAAGTCATTTCTTGGTTTAGTCCTGTAGCCAGTGTTACTGTCAAATGGAGAGAAAAAAAAACAACAGAGCAGAAAATGGAGACAGTGTGACAGCTGCTCCTTCATAAGGATTTCAGTAGAAACTGGAAGTTGTGACTGCCTGGAGGGGTCGAAACAAAAATCTCTAACAGGTCAAGGCTTGCAGGGTAATGACTGAGCTGCTGTTGGACTCGCTGTGAAGTTTGGCCGCACATTACAGAATCAGATCAATAGCTGGATTAGAGACATGATTCTACCAACACTCATAAATTCAATGTTTTTTATTCGGTTTTTTTATTAGATATGAAAATGTTGCTACCCAGGCTCTTCAAGAAAGCACCTCCTCTCTCCAGGGCTGAGTTTATACAGTCACGCACACACACACACACACACACACACACACACACACACACACACATCTGCCCGTTTCTATCTGGGATGGTGGGGCAGTGCTGGATTGATCTGATTGCTGTGTCACATTGTGTTTGTTCCACTGTGATGCCACGAGGAGACGTTGTATGAAGTGTCATCGTAAGGCGTCAAAGTTGGCAGTGAGTGCAGCAGTCCAGTTTTGCATGGAGCAGAGCCTGGGATGGGAGGGGTGTTTGAGTGCACTAAGCCAGTAAATCTCTGTCAAGAATGGCAGGTTGTTACATGTTCCTGGCTGCTTCATGTGTTGTATAATTAGGCCTCTGTCAGGTTAGAGCAGTGGTTCCCAAACTTTTATTGCAAAGCCCCCCGTTTGTAGATAATGCACCCACACAACCACACTCTTACACATGTCCTTTGCTTGCAAACTTCTATAGAAGG
>JAOVVB010181552.1:0-11230 GCA_028570985.1 Heterobranchus longifilis | reverse complement strand
TGTCCCCCCCCCCCCCCCCCAAATTAAAGCCCCCCTTCAGTGTTTTTTTGCATTTTGATGATATTTCATATTTTTGTGAGTCATTAACTGACAGTGTTGATGAGCCACATCATTCGCCAAATATTTTTTTAATGGAGAGGTGGGATCTGCATGAACCACTATCAAGATTTGGTTTGACCATTCTGTTACAGGAAGTGCTCATCTCTGATGTATATTTGACATAACTGCAAATCAGCTGCTACAGATTAGTCAGAATAATTGTCTTTTTAATGACTGAAGAGAATCTATGTCATTAACTTGGCCTCTCCCTGCCCAGGCCCTGGCTTGCTGTGCCACAGACCTGCTGGCCCTCTGTGTGCTGCGTCCTCCTGGAGAGTTTGGTGTTGATATCGCACTGGGCAGCTCCCAGAGGTTTGGGGTTCCTCTCTGCTACGGCGGTCCCCACGCTGCTTTCTTCGCTGTTAAAGACAACCTGATCCGGATGATTCCCGGCAGAATGGTTGGAGTCACCAGGTGAGACGTGACCCTCATCGGTCAGAATATCTAAGATTTTTTATTTCCTAAACCTTTACCTGGAACCGTTAAAAAAACAAACAACATATTGACATTTCAGGGACGCGGCTGGTAAGGAGGTTTATCGACTTGCTTTGCAGACCAGAGAGCAGCACATTCGCCGAGACAAAGCAACCAGCAACATCTGCACGGCACAGGTACGACCAGACTCACATTTTGTACATTTTTATCATTGTAGTTGCTGTCAGTCACAAGTTTTTTCAAAATGTATTTTTTTTAATCTTTTAGCCAAATAGGTTTTTGTTTTTTTTCTCCCCATTTTCATCCCTGTTGTTCAACCTCTGACTCTTAGGCTCTGCTGGCCAACATGGCTGCGATGTACGCACTGTATCATGGTCCTCAGGGACTCAAACACATCGCTGAGAGGACACACAATGCTGCTCTGATCCTTGCTGAAGGTAATCTTTAAAAAAAAATTGAAATTAAGCTTTTATTGATGCAGCACCAGGATCATTTTCTGAACATAAAGTATAGCGTCCTCCTTGTTGTGAACTGTGTGATTTTGATGTGCAATTAATGCAATTAATTTGTGGTGAAATTCATAATTTTCATTTACATTTTTTTTATGGCAATAAATTAATTCATCAGTACATCCACAAAATGTCCAATATGTTTACATGTATTTCCAATTATTATTATTATTATTTTGTATTGTTTGTATTTTATACACCCAGTGATACAAACAGGAAAAAAAAAAGAAATAAAAAAATATATATAGTTATATATATATATTTTTAAAATTTACTACATATTCATATTCATAACCCCTAACCCTAAAATGTGTTAATTGTTTGTTATTTTCATCACTGACTACATCTGACACAAATGTGAGGGCAAATGATACAATGGAGGACAGAGACCAATATGTCATCATACATAATGGGGAAAATGCAAAAAAATAAAAATATACATTTTTAAATAATAAAAAAATAAATATATTCCCATTTTCTTATCCAGTTCCAGCGTACATTAATAGATAAACACACATTTAATCAGTCTTTTCTGCGTCTAAGGAATGTACTGTATGTAGTTTTTCACCCGCACACTTTGTTTCAGGTCTGAAGCGAGCAGGACACCGGCTGCACAGTGAGATGTTCTTCGACACTCTAAAGATCAGCTGCAGCGTCGCAGCCAAAGACATCTTTGAGAGAGCCACGCAGAGGGAGATAAACCTGAGAGTCTACACTGAGGGAGTGGTGAGAACATTATGTTCTTGGATAGAACGGTTTACCAACCGTTTAACAAACAAAAGGATCGTAATCATCAGGTTGCAAGTTCAGAGTGATATGTCATCACAAACTCCAACATGATGACACAATCAAAACCAGGAAATCACCAGCATCAACACAATAGCAACTTTACACAGTGCATCACCCAACAAACACAGGGAGACATGATGCAAGATTACAATGAAATAAACAAGTGGAAAGTTGCTAACCATCAACCAGTTAAAAACAGTTAATTGACAAAACACAAGTGTTTTGTCAATTAATCAAAAGTTAAACTAAATATGTATAATTTATTTTTAACCTCTTATTCACCAGGACTGAATATTTGATCTCTTCTCTGGTGAAGAACAGGTTCAAAAGTCTGATGCTTTGGGAACATTTTAATGTAAATTATGTGATTTCTAGATAAATGGATAAAAGCTGCAGAAATAATTGGTATACTCCTTTTTTAAAAAAAACAAAAACAAGTTACTGATAGGTACTCTGTTGTGAAAGCCTTTTATTTACTTGCTCGGTAAAACATAATTATTATTATGATAATAATCCACATAATTTATTACTGAACCATCTGTGGTATAAATCCAGAATGCATTTGATCTTCTGCTCGATGTGGCAAATTTCAGACCAAGTAAGAGGCTACTGAGTGCTGTTGTAAACCTCCTATAAATTATTTAGAGAATGGAAGTGTCTTCAATGCTTTGTAACTTTTAAGCTCTCCAGCAATTCCATTCAGTGGACCTAATCTACAATCCTACCATTAAATACAGAGAAATGGGATTGTCTACTGCTGGGTTATTATGAATATTGAGGCATGCTGTTTTTAAGACACCTGTTTTCCTCCCTCCTCCTCTGTGCCGACAGTTGGGTGTCTCTCTGGACGAGACGGTGACTGAGAGGGACTTGGATGACTTGCTCTGGGTCTTTGGCTGTGAATCTTCAGCTGTATGTTGATTGTTATTCACTCATTTATATTTTATCTGTTGACGTTTCAGTTTCGTGTGCGTCTTTGCTTCAGGGTTACATAGTGATTTTATTTTTTATTTATAAGTAGCTTTAAAATAAAATGCCACCTGCTTTAATTTGAAATGCTCAATGTTCCAGGAGCTGATTGCTGAGAAGATGGGTGAGCGGGTGAAAGGGATCATGGGAAGTCCTTTCAAGAGGACGAGCAAGTACCTCACGCACCAGGTCTTTAACAGGTCTGTATTCTCAGTTAATCTGCTACCCTATAGCACATAATGTAGCATTATACCAATGATAACAAATTGCACAAACTTTTATTTCTTTTATGACGTGCTACAAATATCAGAATCTGATTTTCCATATTGATTGTCTGGTCGTTAAATCATCAGATTACATAATTGATATGAAGCCCTGCTGCACTTGCACGGTGCTACTGGTGTTACATGTTTTGTTTGTGGCATGAGAAACACGTTGATTTGCTTCAAGGCATTTCTGTTTTTTCCTATTATGGTTGCACACTGAAATCTGTATAAGATATAATAGTCAAAACATTTAAATCTTTAAACAATGGTCATGTAATGCACTTAATAAACATGCAGCTGGCAATCTTACATCATCTGATTTGATATGTTTTTAAATAAAGGATGTGCTGTTCCTGAGTGTGCAAGACTTTAGTATGTTTTAAGCATTGTAACAAATTACAGTACAAATGATTTCTGCAGTAGAAATGTGTTTTCAACAATAAGAGAGGCAACAACATGGCTGCTAAAAGGAGCATATCGTCGCTGTCGGGCAGAAATCTTGTATTGTTACTTTTCAGGAAATTAAAAAAGGCAAATTTGAAAACATTGTATTGAACTATTTACCTTAAATTAAATCACTTTTTAAAATACTTTTCTTTAGATAAATATTTGTAAAACCCACAGACAGATGTAAAGGATGACCAATAGCATAAGGTTATGAAGAAAAAAAATACAAAAGACAAAATAGTGAGATACAAGGTTTCTACCTGACTGCGACGATATTATCTTTATTAGTGCTATAAAGACAGTCTGGTATCAGGGCTTCTAATGTCTTAAGTCCTCCGTTTACTCTCTGACATACAGTAATGATTGTGACATACTTGGAAAAAATTTTTTTTGGCAAATGTCCTATTAATGTGCGTCATAAGCAGAGGCTACTGGAGTTCATTTTGCATTCATTTAGTGACGTGCCAAATATTGGAAATACTATTATTATAATAATATAAAACTAGGTCTGGTTTATTTTTGTCTCCAGTTACCACTCTGAGACCAACATTGTGCGATACATGAAGCGTCTGGAGAACAAGGACATCTCCCTGGTGCACAGCATGATTCCACTGGTTAGTGCTACCTGCAGCCAAACAACATATGAATTTCAAATGTCTGTAAATCTGAATATGATGCCATATGGGAGAGTTACACGGTGGTGAAAGGCTGGTTTCTTCTTCAGGGCTCCTGCACCATGAAGCTGAACAGTTCTTCAGAGCTCATGGTGAGTCATTCAAGACAGAGATTAGTGTGGTTTTGGAAAGTTGCATCCTGTCCGGCTCACTGCTCCTCTCTCTTCTTTAGCCAATCACCTGGAGGGAGTTTGCCAACATCCACCCCTTCGTGCCTCTGGATCAGGCTGACGGCTACCAGAAGCTCTTCAGGCAGCTGGAGAGGGACCTCTGTGAGGTGACTGGCTACGACAACATCTCCTTCCAGCCAAACAGGTAAGAGCCACCTTTTTGTTGCAGCACAAATCTGCATATACCAGAATCCAGGTGGTCACAACACCAGGTCATCGAGTATTAGTCTCTGATGTCTAACTCTAACTTCTGTTATTAGTTCACAAAAGTAAAGAGATACTTAATTATATATATATTTTTAACCTTTTCCAGGCAGAATAATGTTTATTTAATGGATTCACTCTGTAGACAGTCAACTGTTCTGGCTAGGGCTGCACGATATGAGGAAAATATGCAATGTAACGTTTTTCAATATTGCGATAACGATATTACTTGCGATAAATAAACATATCATCATATCAGTTCTGTCTTTCTGCTGCTTTCAGTATTCTGCTAAAATACAACAAATTGCTTGTTGAATTAAAAAAAAAATGATGCATGATTGACAGATTTGTCACCATTTACTCAATATTTTTTACTCATTCTTTGATAAGAGTGATCTTAATGTCAATTGTCTATTATTATGTAATTAATTATGTTATTATTATGCATGTGAGCTTGGCTGAAGCAGTTAACAGAGCTCTGACTGAGGGTAGAAAAGTGGAAGCCAGACTAAAGCCGTGTGTCCATCTGCTTTTTTTCTCAGCTGAAAACTGTTTGATAGCGTTTTGGAGGCGCAGCGTCTTTTCAGCTGAGACACGTTGGTTGTGTCTGGTTGCTGTGATACTGAATATTCATCGAAGTAAAGATGTCGGCCCTTGCTCTGCATGAAGGGAATTTTTCAACTCTCTGTAACCAGAAAAAAACGACAAACTCAACGCTCAGGGTAAAATAGACGCTCAGTGCCTTGTCGCGCTGCTGGCATTTGTAGCAGAGTGTTAATACGCGGCCCTCTCATTGCAAAGCATTAAAGAAAGACGCTGGCCTCAGGAAAAAAAAAGCTGTGGTGGACACACAGCCTAACAATGAGCACTTTCCCTTTGTGTCTGGGACTTTGAAGTTCAGACTTTAGTCAGTATCCAGTAGTCAAATGTTCAGAACTACATGCTTCATATTTCAGGTTTCAGCTGGGCCTGGGCGTTAAAACGATAACGATATATATCGCAACAGACACGTCATCAATAGCGATAAGAAAATTTGTTAAAAATTCGAATGTTTGATAGTTTCACTTAAATGCATTAAATGAAATCGCCAGGAAAACAGACTGCATGTAAATAAAGGCAGCAGCCAGCGCTGCAGCTGACTGTAAGTTAAAGCAGAGGTAAAAAAAAAAGTAAAGGCAGACCTGTGTTACAGAGAGGAGCGCTCACTCTGCAGCTACACCCGACTCTCAGGGTGCAGCTCTAGTAAATGCATTATTTAAAAATAATTAAAAATGATCAATAATTATCCATATCGACTGATATGAAATATTGTATTGTGCTAATGTTTTCAGCTATATCGCCCGGCCTTAGTTTCAGCTGACAAAGTACACACACACACATGCACACACACACACACACCTCAGCTGTCTATCACCACTTTATCAGCAGCAGAATAGCACATCGTGCTACACTGGCCTGCAGAGTTATCATGCAGCTAGCTTTTCATCCCATCTGTCTCTCCCCTTTTGGTAATGTCTGTAAACTGGTCTTTGAACTGTGCTGAGGTAAGGGTGTGCGTGTGTGTGTATGTGTGTATGTGTGTGTTTGTTGTGTGTGTGGTACATGACCATGGTGTGTTTGCCTTATCTTTCAGTGGTGCTCAGGGAGAATACGCTGGCCTGGCTGCCATAAAAGCCTACCTGAACTCAAAGGGAGAGAGCTCGAGAAGTGTAAGTGTGCTGCATAATCGGACTACAGTCATACTGAGAAGTCAGTGCGATTTATTTTTATGTGGAAATGATATGGCATTATTTGGTTAATTGGCTTTAATAACACTTTTAAAAAAAAATCTGATGCTGTTACCTAACACAATTGAGCTTCAGTCTTGTCACAGCAAGTTAGAGTAAAAATATACAGTACTTAAAGGGACAGTTCACCTCCAAATCAAAAATACATAAATGTCCTTTTACCTGTAGTGCTATTTTTCAGTCTAGATTGTTTTGATGTGAGTTGTTGAGTGTTGGAGATGTTGGCTGTAGTTGTGGTGCCAAAAAACAACTCGACAACAATGTCTCTTTCCAGAAATGATAACCCGGTTACTCAAGATAATCCACATTTTCGTGGCTGCATTTGTTTTGATGCTTTGAGCACCACAAGCTGAGATCCACCTAGTTCCATTATATTGGAGAGAAGGCAAACATCTCTACAGATTCGACAACTCACAGCAAAGCAAACTAGATTGATAAATTACAAGTAAGAGGAAAAATACGTATTTTAGATTTTGGGGTGAACTGTCCCTTTTTTTCCCTATAAGAATGATTCTGGGAAATACACTTATTTGCTTTCTTGCCAAGGGTTGAGGAAATGGATGCCACTCTTAAGTTACAGCCAGCAGCTGGTTATTTTAGCTTCACATAAAGATTAAACAAACAAGAAATGACTTGTTAATTAGTGAGCTTTAGAGGTGCTGGTAAGCAGATTGTTGTTACCTTTGGGCAGAGCCCATCTTTATGTTAAACAAACCGTCTCTTGGCTGTAGCTTCACATTTGATGCACAGATACGAGCAGTGGTATCTGGTCTAATCATCTAACTCCTGGCAATAAAAGCAAATAAGCATGTTTTTCAAATTAAAGGAGCTAAAGCATGTAAACCTGAGGCTCTTGAAATGCAAGAGAAATGAAAAAGAAGCCTCAGCTGGTGCACAAACCTTATTCAAAACAAAACTTAACCCTGCTTTTCAAGAACATAACGTGCATCTAAAAGCAATAAAGCAATAATTTATTTGCTATCATTAGACATATGTTCCATTATTACGAGCAAAGTTACAGCGCTGATATCTAATGATTTATCACCAGTAGTTCCTTTGATTACGCTGACTGAGATTAATAAAGAGCAGACGTACATAAGCCCTATCAGCACCAGTTCCTGACAGATTTATTATTATGTAGCATGTCACTTTGACATCTTTCAGGTATTCTGGTTAGAAATTCCGTCGGTATCCTGACGTTCTGATTGGCAGTAGCTCGAGGACAAGGCCAGATAAGACACCCCTACAGATTAAAGACTGGCTGACTAAAGTATTTTTCCTGTACTGTAACTTGGCCTTTGTTTTTTAATGGCTCCCTCATTCATACATCTTAGATAGTGGCCTGATCCGCTGAAACAGTCAAGGTCCAAACTAACAACCGTTTGTGCAAACAAAGGGGCTGAAAACGCTGTGATCCAGCTATAGGCTACCT
Organism: Heterobranchus longifilis; assembly: GCA_028570985.1. Taxonomy (NCBI): domain Eukaryota; kingdom Metazoa; phylum Chordata; class Actinopteri; order Siluriformes; family Clariidae; genus Heterobranchus; species Heterobranchus longifilis. The sequence continues at coordinate 3,449 of JAOVVB010181552.1, read as the reverse complement.
GCTTTCAAGACTCCATATTTGGAGGTTTTAAGACTTTGAGAACTGTTGTGACATGTTCTGCAGTGTTTTCCCAGTCAGTCATTTGTTAATGTTACCCAACCCACAGGTCTAAGTTGCAAAATGCCAGAAGTGTCGCCCTAATAAGGGATAAAATCAGTTAGTGACCTGACCAGGTTACACATTCGTACCAGTGGTGGGTGTTGGCCCGATAGAAAGTTACAGTATTTCACCACACGGACTAAACCATTAATAGTCCTGCTCTTTTTGTATAAAGACATTGTAATTTATTTTTTTATATTTATTCTACAGTATGTTATTATTATGGGGGAGACACTACAGCTGAATAGGGCAAAACATATATACATTATCTTATTAAATATGTGCTAAAACAGAAATCTGAACATTGGATAAAGCCAGGTTCCATTTTTGTTTTTTTCCAGAGGAAAATTTGGATATCTGATTTTTTTCACTCCATTCATCTAATAATACTGTCAACAGCCATAAACAAAGAACAAAACAACAATTTTTGCCATGTTTTTATGAATAAAATGTTCTATAAATCAGGCTATGAATGGTATATGAACAAACTGCTCTGTAAAAACCTTCAGAAACTCAAAAGTTTGGTGTATGTGTTAGATGAGATTTCTGGCTCAGAGTATGAGAAAAACGAATTTTTTAAAACAGCCTTTAAAGATAAAAAAAAAAAAATCCATACATTTTGCATGACACTACAGGTGAAAAGGGTAAAAATTAATTTATCAGCATGAAACCTCCCCAGTTTTTTGAAACGTTATGTTTAAATATGCAAATGAGGAATTATCTAATGCTGAGTTTTGATGAATTTAGGAGAAATCTGTCACAGACACATCTGTCACAACTCTCTGTCCTGCTAAATTGCAGTTTTTCCTTTCGCCTCCAGTTCTGTCTGATCCCCAAGTCTGCACACGGCACCAACCCAGCGAGCGCTCAGATGGCTGGCATGAAGGTTCAGGTGGTGGAGGTGGACAAGGACGGCAACATCGACATGGCACACCTCAAAACTCTGGTGAGAGGCGGACTGTTGCACACACGAGGATCAAAGCTGCTGTATAATATTGTATAAATAAGGAGCTTTACGTTTGAGAATGTCATAACATTGATGATATCTCAGGTTGACCTTGAGACTTCAAATATTTAACCCTTGTGCATCCTTTAAAAAAAACTCCCACTTGTTACCTTAGGGAGCAAAAAACTGCCAGAAAATTATATATTATAATTTTCCACTTTGACTGATTTAAATATTTTAACCAACTTCAGCCCTGATTGTAACTACCTAATAATAATAATAATAATAATTGTTATTATTATTATTATTTATTTATTAATTTTTGTTTTTCTTTTTTAGAATTTTAACCCTTTAAATGCTTTAGAAGTTTGTTCACATAATGCCACTGTTATGAAAAAAAACCCACAAAAATTTAATTGTTTTCTGGGATTTTTGGTATATTCCAGGATATGTCTGTGATTAGCAACAACACTGTTTTTGGTGCATTTCTATTTTTTTTTTTAAATTTTAACCCGAGTGGAAAGCAGGAAAATAGCATGTATTTGCCCCATAGGGCAAACGTGAGAAAATGGCTCAATCTGTCAGAAAGTAGTAAAAAGTATAATTTTGAAGCCAGGGCTCTAGATTGAAAGCCGGATATAACAGAACACATGATTTCAAACATCATCAAATTGTGGGTTTAATGAGTTTCAATGGGACAGGTTTATTAGTTTATTATAGAATTATTATAGCAGCTGAGGTTGAACTTCCAAAATTCAAAAGAAAAAAAAAACCTCACATCCTTGCCAAAATGTATGCCACCTGCATTAACACAGCCAGAGTGATCGAAAAAATTAAAAATCCAAAAAGGATGCACAGGGGTTAACAGAAAGTCTATATTTCAAATTTGGGAAGCAGCGTTTTAAAGACATGGATGCTTGTGAGTTGCAGTATGTGATTTGTAGGATTCTGTGTTTTTGGAGCTTGACCCATATTAGGGAAAGTTGGGATATCCCAGCCACAGATCCTTTTTAGATTTTGAGCAGAATTTTTAAAAAAACATCCCAAGTCCCCCAACTTAACTTTAATAGTACAGTGCTAAAATGCAGGAGTAGGATCATACACTATGAAAGTTTTTTTTGGTAAAGCAATAATAAAGGTCACCTGTCACAAATATTAAATCCACAGTTATGGTTATGCAGTCTTTAGCGTTGGAGTGCTCACTATCTCTGCAGATCATTATGAGTTAATAAAAGACCATGGCAGCTTTGAACTTAAGTAAAATATTATATCTAATATATAATGATGTTGCTGTGTCCTGAATCCTGCCCTCTCCTCCAGGTGGATAAACACAAGGCGAGTCTGGCAGCCATGATGATCACCTACCCTTCCACCTTCGGTGTGTTTGAGGAGCAGATCAGAGACGTGTGTGATCTCATTCACAAGAACGGAGGCCAGGTGTACCTGGATGGCGCCAACATGAACGCCCAGGTGAGCGAGTAAACTGCAGCGTAACATGACAACATGTTTCTGTGCTGTGATGTAAAATAGTCAACTTTTACTTTTGAAAACTGAAGGCTAATAGGATAAAGGTTTATAGATGCTTGTTATCATGCTGTAAATAGATAACCTTTGGTCTCTATAATATGCACGTGATGGTTTTTACACCAATACTATCTCCACCAATCACTGACAGACTTAGAGACCCTGCCTCCTCTGACTTTTATAACTCCTCTTTTATTGGTATTGCCAGTCACAGATCAAATTAAGATTACAGATATACAAATGATTTTCAATAAGATTACTTAAAATGTGTTTTGTGTAGAACAATGAGTTGTGCAAGATATGGATGGGATGGGAATTGATAAGATTTTATTGCTACCGATGCCATTATCGATTCTGCTTGTTGGTCCGATTCTTTATCGATTGACTTATTGATTCCTGATCAATTTTCTGTTTGGAAAAAAAGTAGGCCTACACAGGTAGAAAAAAGGCATGCTTCCCATGGAGAAAGAGATGGATTATAAATAGACGTGGGTCTTTGAAAGTGCTTGAATTTATAGATTTTGTGCAAGAATAGAAATTGAAGTTCTTTTGATAGTCTGGCGGGTTTACCAAACAGTGCCGGGATAAAGCCTTACTTCCTGTCCGCACAGGAAGTCCATGCCTGTGTTCCCGTTCCCAAAGTCTCAGCTATCAACCTACACACTGAAAAAATGACAAGTTTTTAAGATTTAGATCGTGTAATAAAGCAGGCTTGCTCTGTTTTTTGGGTGATTAATTGTAAAGATCTACAAATAATATGTTTACATCATTTTCATGGAGTAGTTCCACCGAAACAGGTTCCCTTCCGACACTATTTTGCAGAGGCACCGTTGGGGTGCAGCGCTGCCCAGGATGATTGTGGTTGGTTTAAGGAAATACA
>JAOVVB010181542.1:0-11230 GCA_028570985.1 Heterobranchus longifilis | reverse complement strand
CTCTTGGATGCCCCCTCTCGAGTGCCCTTAAAATTGAGAAAACATGATGCAGTGCCCTTAAAATTGAGAAAACATGATGCAGTACCCTACACACTAGAAAACTTTCCACGCATTGGTGCCCTTTTTATTTTTTCCGGCCCTGCCCCTCAGACAGCCTGAGTCTGCCACGGTCACCAACCACTGCTCTCTCTATTAGTTACCCCCCCCCACACACACACACACACAAACAAACACTTCCTGTCTCAAGATTTAAAGAAGATTTTTCCAAATGGCTAAACCTGTCAAACTAAACATCTCTTTTTTTTACACTAAGTAGCAAAAGAAAGTTCTAGCAACAACATTTTCAGATATTCTGCAGATTGTTTAACCATTTTACAAAAGCTCATACATAAGTCTCAGGTAAATAAAGTCACTTGCATGAAATAATTTGCATATTTGGTCAAATATCAAATACAGATAAATTAAGTGTACTATAGTGCGTGGGCAGAACAAACTATGATGAAAACTTTGAAATTATTAACGTCATTGTTAAATATATACTAAATTAAAGACTATGGAGCCCAAAATAAGGGTAATAGCATTACATTTAGGGCGTTAAACCATTTTCATATTGGGATGTCTTATCTCTGATGACTCAGTAAGTAGTGGTGTCTGTCTCCTGCTACTGAGAGACAATTCAATTTAGTTTAGTTTTGAATAATTTAGTGATTAAATGTAGTTTTCTAACATATTTTGAATGCTTTTGCCTGTATAATTTTTAAATTCATTTTGATGCCATGTTGCTTTTAGATAAGTGCACTATAAAGCCATGTATATTCATATATTTAGGTCATACTGTGGTGAGGATTTTGTTTTGGATTATTAAGAGAGAGAAAGGAAGAGTGGATTGAAAAGGGTTAGAATTAGAAAAGGATCTTTATATCCAGACATGGACAGAAAAGACCAGAACACAGAAAATGGAGATGCTTGACCAGTTTAACACCAAAGGTCATTGACCTACAGTAGAGTGGCAACATTACAGACCAACAAATAGGAATACATTTTCTCTCAGCCTCTCTCTCTCTCATACACACGAGAGAGAGAGAGAGGGAGAGAGAGAGAGAGAGAGAGAGAGAGAGAGAGAGAGAGAGAGGCCCCAAACAGTACCTGTGTGTAGAATAATCCTTCAGTGTAGTTGACACCTGTGTCTGCAGAGAGATCTAGCAGCTCTCTGTCCACCTTTGTTTCAGAAACACTGTTGTGATGTTGATGTTTTGCTTGATCCACAACAAATGCTCAGGAGGCTAGGATTTCATTGATTTGATATTTACAACCTGTATCATCTTTTAATTGGGTAATTATTGTACTATTTCATATTTTGTGCACGGATAAACTCATGCCCCTTGATTATTAAATACCAAACCTCGACCTGTGAGTATTCACATCACAATGTAAAAATCAAATCAATAAAAAATAAAAGTAAAAGCAGCCTATGGATTATGCAGAATGGTCCCTTTCAGAAGGTTATATTATTATGCATGTTATATTATTGTACATTTATGCAGTCTTTCAATGTTGCAGCTTTGTCAAGCTATTTTTTTCTACTTTATTATATCATTAGGTATAAACCTGTAAAAAACAATACACCATATTTTACAAGATGATAAGATGTTTTCTTTTGTAAAATCTTAACTTGAAAATTGTCTGCTGTCTGATGAATGTAGTAGAGTAAAAAACAAGTCTATCTGGAGTGTTGTGTAGTGAAACTATGGAGTAGCATAACATAGAGTTAGTGCAAGTACCTCATATTTGTACTTGAGTAAAATATTATTAGTTATTTGTATGTATGTACATGTAGAAGGCAACAGCTGACTATATTTAGTGATCAATATGTGCAGCTAGACAAAACAAGGTCACTCTCAAAGACAACTGAAGAAATATCATCTGAATTAACATCATATACAGTAGCAATGTTTTACTTAAGTAAAAGTAGCAATACCACAATATAAAAGTACTCTATTACAAATAAATGGAGAATTCAAGATTTCACTGGAGTAAATGTACAGAAGATTAATCAGTAATCAAAAGTAATTGACCTAATGTGTATAGTGTTGGGTTGTTTAATCTACAGTATAATGCATCATATTTTAACCTCATCATGGTGAAATATTAATTTGACGGATAAATAGTGCATATTCAATATGCCAAAAAAGCTGTTTTTGAGCTCCTTCATGTCATTAATCAAATATTATTATTATTTATAAGAAAATATAATTATGAAAGGTAGAGCAAAAAAACTAACTCTATAAATAAATGGGAGATCCTGACAACATAAAAAACTTGGGATTCTGAGTTATGATTATTCTATATATCATGTTGTATGACAATTACATATAGTACTTGACATGTAGGGCCTATGTATGTATGTATGTATGTATGTATGTATGTATGTATGTATGTATGTATGTCTATAAGCTTCCTTGAGTTGCATAGAAAAACATTACCTATTGTGATGTCCCCAAACTGGTTTTTGAGGGAGCGCCGTCTCCTCGGCATTTTCCGGCTCTTTCCGTCGGTGTTGATGTTGGGTTCGTCACCGCCTCTCCCAGACTGCTTTATGTCTGGCAGCAGAGACCATGCGCGGTCGCCATATTACGGAGCACCCCTCCCCTTCAGTCCCGTCACAGCACACAGAGCCTCAGCAGCAGCGGTGCAGGAGGCTACATACTGAACAACGCTACCGCTGGGGAGGACCAGTGATACAGCAAAACCAAGACCAAAACGAGGATTCAGTGGAATGGATTAAACCTTTGTACGCCGCTATTAAGTGATCGTATTCGGTTTTACATCGCTGTGCACCAGCTGAAAGGTTGCTTGTTTACATTTTCTTCCCTTTGAGCAAATTCAGAAGCTAAAACGACTCGTCTGTGTTTAGCTAGCCGGTGATGGAGACTGGCAGCTAGCTAGCTGACGTTACTCCTCTGTCAGGCTAGCATCTAATATACTTACTTGGCAGCTAATCTGCTTTTAGTACGTTACGATTGACATCGTTTCTCATTAGAAAACCCACAAAATGTTAGCGTGTGTTTAACAAACGCACAAACGGACAACACTGGTAGTTAGCCAGTGAATTAACACTGGCATCAGCTGACGTTAGCTCGCTAGCTAACACTTAGCTTCTTTTTTTTTTGCCTCGCTAACTGTCACCGGAGAATCGTGTATGAGAGGCTGTAAATATTGACACAACTTTGCCTGATATTTGAGAACAGCTGATACCTGGTTCAAATATTTATTTATTTTTGATCGTGTTGTCTGTTGATCTTAGCTCAGTCAAAACGGCGCCGTTAACGAACTGCAACCTTATTGCATACTGTCAGAGAGCAACTACCCCCCGGATTCTCTCAAAATGCATCATCCGGACCCTGCAGGAGACTCTGGCAGTGTTAGAAAGATGGCGCACCCGGCTGTCTTTCACAGAAGGGGTAGCAACACAGGCAGCGGGAGCGGCTCCGCGCTGTCAACACCGGCAAACCCGGTGGTCAATAACAGCCACGTCCCCGCCGATGATTATCAACCCTCCATGTTGATTCAGTGCCAACCTCCTGCTGGTTCATCCTCCCCGGGTCCTCATCATATTCCACCCCACAGCCTGAATCTGCATTCCCAGCCCCAGCCCACACAGTCGGCTGGAGCTCAGATAAAAAAGAAGAGTGGTTTCCAGATCACAAGTGTGACTCCTGCACAAATATCTGTGAGTACCAACAACAGTATTGCAGAGGACACAGAGAGCTATGATGACCTGGATGAGTCCCACACAGAGGATCTCTCTTCTTCTGAAATCCTGGATGTGTCCCTCTCCCGAGCTAATGACATAGTGGGAGCAGAGAGAAGCTCCTCGGAGGAGACGCTGAATAATTTCCATGAGGCAGAGACCCCTGGAGCTGTCTCCCCCAACCAGCCTTCACACCCCCATGCTCTGGCTCAACAGCATGGCGGTGGCATGGTGAACGGGACTGTGCACCATCACCATCAACATCATCCTAACCATGCCCAGGTCTACCCTCTGTCCTCTGGGCCTAGCAGCACCCCGCCTGCCCTTGCTTCTGGAGCTTTACCTTGTGTCACCCAGAAAATGCCTTCTAATGTGGGGGTCCCTCAAGAGAATGTTTCCCAGGCCGCCCCTCCAAATATTGTCGCCCAGCCTGTGGGGGTTGCGGCCCCGGGATCTGTCCCTGGAATGCACAGCTCTGCTACGGGCACTACAGTTAGCATAGTTAATCCCCAGACCAGCACTGTTAGTAATGTGAATATGTTGAGCTCTGCCAACGTGCCTGTGAGAGGGGGGATCAGCACGAGTGCTAGCAGTAGCAGCGGTGGCTTTCCTCTCAATGTGATAAGCAGCAGCGGCGGGGGGAGCGGAGGTGGAGGTGGTGCTGTTGCAGCTGGGGGTAACCTTATTACCACCGCTAATGTCAGCATGATCCAGCAACACCAAAACATCAACTCCAACATCACCATGACTACTACGACTACTGCTGCCAGTGCCTCTGGAGGGATTGGACTCTCCAGTGGGATCCAGGGAAGAGTTGGATCTGTGAATGCTCCCGTCACATCTGTGGCCACAGCGCCCCCTGTACCATCCGCTCCTGCCCCAGCTCCAGCCCCCGCAGTGGCTACCACCAGCTCTCGCTTCAGGGTGGTGAAGCTGGACTCTAGCTCCGAACCCTTTAAGAAGGGCAGATGGACATGCACTGAATTCTACGACAAGGAGACCCCAGCCTCTGCTCCCAGTTCCTCCGCATCTGACAGCATGCGTCAGTTTGTCTCCGAGAGTTTTGCCGGGGCTTCGGAGAGGGAAAGCACAAGTGGTAGTTCTGTGAGTAGCACTATGAGTACATTGAGCCATTATACTGAGAGTGTGTGCAGCGGAGAGGCTGGGGGACCCCTAGTGCCCCAGCATACCCAGGATTATGCCTCCCCTCCTCAGGGCTTTCAAGGAATCCTCCCCAGTGGCTTAAGCATGGGAGTGTCCCAACCTCACATGCACCCCCAGGATATTACCCATTCACATGTGAAGACTACTGTGGCCCCCACTAACATTCATCAGCCTGCTCCCATGCAAGGCCACCAGGCTGCGTCGGCTTTACCCCATCAGCAGCTCACGTACGCCCAGGCAGTTGCTAATCAACCCTCAGGCTCCGCACAGGGCCTAGTGGGTGTGCAGCAGCAGCAGGTAGGCTATGCCGCCCTGCCACAGCAACCACCTGCTACACCCCAAGTAGCCCCAGTGCAGGTGAGGCCATCAGAGTACACCCATCCACACCAAGGTATCCCCCAGGCTGCTGCTTCTCAACCTCTGTCCAACCAAGCTGGATCCGCTCCCTCTGGGTCAGCTAACGGAGCATGTCAGATGATGGGAGGCCCGCAGCAGCAGCAGCCCTCCTCCCTTCAGGCCACCACCTCCAGTATGCCCCCTCACGTCGGAGTACCAGGTCTTGGCCATCTGGATTGCCAGCAGAAGCCACAGTCACTCCCAACACAAATCCAAAACCAGGGCCTGGGCGCCCAGCTGCCCACGACAGTCCACCAGAGCCAAGTGTCTGCACCAAGCGTGCCTCCTCCCAACCCTCAGAGCGCTCCCCAGGCCCAGCCCCAAGCCCACAACACTGGGAGTATTAGCGGTCGGATGCCCCAGCAGGGCGTTCCACAGAGCCAGCTGTCTTGTGTCAGCTTGTCCCAGGACCACAACAGCGCCCAGGCCCTGGCTCATGCTGCCCAGGCCAGCGCCCTCTACGCCAGTCTGCCCACCTTCACCACCACTCAGCTGCAGGACGCCCAGCGGCTGCTCCTCCAGCACCAGTCGGCTCTGTTGGGGCTGCCCAAGCTGTCCGGAGGGGAGGCCGGATCTGGATCCGGCGCTGGTCAGGGTCAAGAAGCGGAGGGCAACGCCGCCGCCGCCAGTGCCTTAACTGCATCAGCTGGTCTCAAGACTGTTGATGGAGAGGAGGATGGGTGAGATATTCTATTTCCTTACTTTTTTTGTTAAATATTTGATTGGTTTGTAACCAAATGTGACAAACATTTTAGCAATAGTCTGGAATAGGCATGGGATGATATGAAAATGTCGTAAAACACTAAAGCACACTGGATTCACTTTACATTTCTGTAAAGAAACAAGATTGCATCACAGATGCACAGACACACTTCATTTTTAGAGAAAAACAAACAATCAAATAATCTTAAACATATGGTATTCATAAGGCCCCCCTCATTAAAAAAAAATCATAAAAAAGTCATAGGAGATTAAGTCATAAAAAACTGCATTTGGAAATGCTGTAGCATTTCTACATGCATACAACCTATTAAATAATCAAACTTATATTTGTTGTTGTGGTTGATAAATGAACAGCAATGTTAACTGTACATGCAACAAACACTTTCACTTTCTACTTCTTCTTTTAATAGGCTACATCAACTGAGAAGATGGATTTTCTGTAAAATGAAATAAATCCGACTTGGTTGGAACTGTTACTTATGGGCTGTGGCCAAATCAATGTTACGGTTATAGAAAAAAACTGTAGTAAATTGCAGTAAACTGCAATTTGCCGGTCAAGTCACCCATGAGGATATTCACTGATTATGTCGATAATTGAAAGTCACCACAATCAACTTATTGTGAGTGGTTTTTTTTTTTAATCACGATCCGCAAATCAATTATTGTCCCATCCCTAGTCTGGAATCAAAGCAGATCACTGAGAGATGCTTCCTGTTAAATGTGTGTTTGTAGACCAACTCAGCATTCACAGCCTGTTTGAAGCTGGATGATTCCACTGGTTGCTGTGGCAGCTGTGAGGGAAGAAAAGTGTTATTGTTTTCCTAGATAGCCAGCAGACAGTTGCCAGGCTGCCACAGTCCGTCTGTCCTCAGTCAGTGGGACACGGCACGGGGCTCAGCTGGATGTGTGACGTCCCTTGTATCAGTCAAGTGGCTGCAGTGATTCGACATTTTACCGAACCTGACTCCTTGCTTGAATCCTCACTGTCTGCCTTACAGGGCACAATTTCTGCTGGGTGCACACAGTCCGCTGTACACACACTCTCAGCACATTTGTTGTTGTAAAGCAGGAAACGAGGCGGAGGTTGTATGATTATTTAATTAGAGGTGGAAGACGGTAGGTAGCTGCAAATTAGAGCCAGACCGACATATCTGTGTCTGTCGGTATCGGCGTCTATAAAACATTTTACAGAACATATAATGCAGAAAACGATGCTTGGGGTGATTTAGAAATGGTATCATTACGTAGTTCTTTATTTAAATGGTCAGCAATTGACTGATACTGAACATGCAGTATTATTTAGCTATTTATTTTATTTGTATTTATTCTTTATTTTCTCAGTGTTCATTTCTAGAATTGTTTGACAATATAAGACATTGTATGTATAATAATGTATAATATTCTTCAATAAAGTTATTTTAGGAAAGCAGCCTTTCTAAGTACCTTTGCATATTCATATCTAAAAAAGTGTATTTTCATAAAATACACATTTTCAAAAATAAACTATATCAGCCGGAATATTGGTAATGTGTGATTTTTCACTAGGGCTGAACGATTTTGAAAAAATATTGCATTTGTGATATGATTCGCGATGTTAGAGGGAATGATCATTTTTACATCATTATTCTCATTTTAATTGAGAAAAAAAACCATATTAAAATGGTGTGATTTTTGCGAGGATCTGTACCAAACAAAACAGTTTTCTTAAGTCTGTAGAATACGATGTGTAGGCCTGGGGCATCCCTGCAGCACCACAATATTTAATTTAAGGTGGTATTTTGACACACTTTGCTTTTAACAAATATTGCGCCCTCCTGCGATTTTGAAAATTACAGTAGCCCATATTGCGGTTTCGATCAAATTTAGATTAATTGTTCAGCCCTATTTTTTACCCTCTGAAATCGGTATTGATATCAGTCTCAAAAATCACATATATTGAATTTAGTTTTACAGTGCATCTCTCAAAGCAGGGCTAAAAAAAATACTCTTTCGATGAACTCATGAGGAAGAGATGGTGGTTTACGTGTTGACATGAAACGTATAGTGCAGTAGTCCTTTTCCTTCACTAAAAGCTTATTGATTTTATTAAGAGCTCCCTCTCTTTCTATACACACTATCCCCCCCCCCCTTTGTCACTCCTCCTCCAGTCGGTACAGTTTGCTAGTGATTTATGAACCAGCTGAAAGTCCCGTGGAATGTCCTCCCAACAATAAGTTTTAAGAACTGATTTTGAGGTTATAGGGGAATTTTAATCACCCAGCAGCAACAGCAGGAAATCACCCACATTTCAGTCACTAACAATCTTAAGCCCATTTTCCCAATCTCTGAAAATGTTATTGCCTCAGCTTTTAGGATGTTTTGCATACCTGAGTTGTAATTATAAAGATGAATTTATTACTGGACTGGTTTTCACAGAGGGTAACGTGGATGTAATGATGCTAGTTTTGTTTCAGTCCGTCTTTAAGAGCCAGTTAGATGGATACTGAAGGATGGCTACTGTTATCACATGACGTTTAACTCCGAGGAATGTGAAATCTATGGGGATCAGGTGGATTATTGTCTTTGATGATAAGTAGCATTTGGGTGAAACCAAAGCCCTTGTTTCAAATGAGAAGATTGTCTTGGTGAATTAGGCTCACGGTTAATTTCTCTGCAGTTTACCTGTTGTCACGCGGATGCAAGTAGGTGACGGTGCCTGCTGAAGTCTGTGTTTCCTTACTACTGGGTTGTTGCAACTGGCTATTTTATCTTAACCAACGAACCTCCGTTGACAAAAAAGTAGTGCAAACTCAAGAGATGACCGCACAGCCTCAGCTAATGCAAACACACTTCCTCATGCGTACTTACAAAGACCACAAACTAGTAGCATATGTCCCTATCAAGCTTTTCAAGATGTTTAATATTTGATAATCTGCTAAAACTTAATTCAATTTGTTGTATATTTTATTCTAAGACTTTGAAGTAACAAACCACACTGTTAAATTGGAGCATGCATTTAGAAAAGCAAACTGCTCTACAGGGTTAAATAAAATACTAAACATAATAGAATTTGATAGGGGTCATGTAAACAGCATATTCCGTTTGGATATTCTGAAAAAGGCCTTTTTCCAAATATAACATTTTCCGATTAAGACGTGGGATATGTCGGTATTATTCGGGTTTTAGAAGCATTCTTTGGACATGTATACGGCACATTCAGAATATGCGTCTCGATTGGGTTTTTTCACCGCAGTTTGCACAAGGTTATGGCCATTTCATGGCCTGTTTACGGCTTACGGTCAGCTCTGTGCGTTGCTATGGATATGGTAGGTGCAGCCAGGTAGACACCGGGGTGGGCTTATGGTTTTTTACCACACACACACCGACACTTTGGCACTGACACCGCCACACAGTCAGGTCAATCTTTGTTTGTTTGCTTGCCAAAGTTTAAGGAAAATAAATCACGAAAATGACCTGCTTGCCTGAGCAATGGACTCTTTCCCCCTGGTGCGTAAGATTCACTCCCTTGGTGCCTCAGTGGCCTTTTGATTTCAAATTTTGAGTTTGTTTTGTTTATTTGAGGACAAATTGCCACTACAGATATTGTACACAAACCAACCTACAGGCTGGGGTAGAGATGCATGCACAAAAGAAAAGCAGAAGGAAGCAGAAACAGACCTACTTTTAAACATTACAGAGACAACGCCGGACGCACTGAGCGCCGAGGGTGCAGTCACATGAAACATTATGAAAAGTGCATATCAACAAGTTTTTGTATAGCCTATGTGCAAATATCACAAGGTCGACCTTTTCAAGAAGGTGGTTGAAGTAATGAAAGAGGGAGGCTGTGTTCATATGGTCCAACAAGTCCTCCTGTGAAAAACTTATTTTATGAAAATCCTATTTTGCACGGCTGCATGTAAACAGGAATATTAGTTGAATATTCATTTTCATTATCCACATAAACAGCTTAGTAGGACTATTGTCTTTTTTTGGAATAAGAGCAACAACTGGAATATTGTGTGCATGTAAACATAGTCACACTTGGCCACACAACTATTTGCAGTACTGGGGGTTGCTTGAGTTGTGTGTGTTTTAGCATATATAATCCAGTTTATGCTTTAGCACTCCAACATCAGTTTCTTATTCATGACAGTGTATGTGTGTATATTGTTTATTGTTAGCTTAATAGCATTTATTTAAGTTGAGCATTCATTTCGAAGTTAATTGCAGATTAAAAGGTCCTGATGGATGAATTTGTGAAAGAGAAAGAAGCTTATGTATTTTAATTACAGGCCAGCTTTGCTTGCAGGTTAAGCCCTTGGGACAAAAAAGTGGGAATAGCAAAATGATTTAAAATGCACACTTCACACAGTCTACTAAACAACAGAAATTATATATTGTGAAACTCGTTGCACGATGTTCACTTGTGTTCAGGAGAAACTTAACCAAGTGTGTGCTGCACAGTGGGTAGTTCAGGGAACCTGGGACATTGAAGCATTCTCAGCAAAAACTATTTTCAATTTGCATTCATTTGGACAACAGATTTTTATGAATGATAAAGCTATACATTCATATCATCACAATATGATTGCACCAAAAGCTGATGTCCAGTATTATTGAATTATTTCCTCATTATTCCATCTCATAGTTGTAACATAGGAGCGACCGATATTTATTACTTCCACTATTCTGCTGAAAATGATGCTCATTGTGTGCAAAGAGGCAGTATAAGTGATTACACCTTTTAAAGTTACTTTTATGGAAGCATTTCTAAGACACGGGACCTTTTGCTTTTTGTGTTACTAATTGCAGAGGAGCCAGTTCTTCTCATAAAAGCTGATTTGTTCTCTGTCTGGTAGGCTTGTTTTTACAGGCGTGTTCTGGCTGAGGCTCTGTGTGCCTGTGTATCAGTTTTTGCAGTGGTTCCTATGGTCTGCTGTGTGGCTCCTGTCAACATATTTCCAGGTTTTAATGTGTGTGCTGACCCTGCCCTCTTAAATCACCTCCTAAGGCACGGTTGTAAAAACGCCAGGGTCTCTTTAGAGTGTGAGTGCATGATGCATCTGTCTGTGTGTGTGTGTGTGTGTGTGTGCGTGTGCCTGTGCGTGTGCGAGAGTCTGTTTGAATGAGGGATGGTGTCAGTTGTGCATTTGCTCTATCTGCACTGACAAATCATTAATGGAAGCTGTTCAAGATGGGTGGGTGGTCTGTATG
>JAOVVB010181531.1:0-11230 GCA_028570985.1 Heterobranchus longifilis | reverse complement strand
CATACCAGTAGTCCTTTATTTTCCCTCTTTTCAGTCTCATTTTTCTTTAGTCCACTGTTACTTCCCATAAAGTGTCCCACGCACACACACACACACACACACACACACACACACACACACACACACACACACACACACACACAAGCACTTAGATGACTTTACATTTCCATCATGCATCAACACACTGACACTCACGCAACACCTTGGGCTTTGGGCTTTGTAGTATTTTATTCCAGATCCTGAATTATTTTTGCTCCCCTATTCAATGCCGCCTGTTTTTAAATGTGTAATTTAAATCAAGATATTTCTCATCCTGAAACAATGGTGATAAAGCACACTTTGTTTTCCCTCCACGTCTCTATCTTTGTGTAAATATATGCACCGATTAAGAGGTGACACGGTGTGTGAGGAGAACGGGGGGTGGGGAGACAGCTGTAGCTGGCTGAAGGTCTCACTTGATCAGAAATTTCCACTCATACGCTCCGCTACGCCATTCTAGCAGGGAAGAATCTGACTGGCTCTGACTGTGCTCATGTTGGACATCAGTCTGTGTGAAAACGCAGTGTTTGATCCATTTACTGTCATTTTCCTTTTCTCTCAGAGTTTGTACCTTGTCAACTTTTCCCATTTACAGGAGTTAATCAATCCTGACAGGTCGGGTTCTCTCCACCTCAAAAATACTGAGTGAGCACAAAACAACTTGAGTAGTGTGAAAATCGAGGCTTATGTGTGTGTGTGCAGAGACGGAAACAAAGTGTACACAAAGTGACGATAGAATGTAGAGTGTAATCACTGTTTTGACAGGTTGTATCACTCGTACAAAATCAAAAGTGCCACCGTGTTAGACGAGGCCTCAATAATATCCGTTTCAGGGCTGACACTAACCATTATTGTCATTCTAAATTAATCTGCTGATTATCTTCTTAATTAATGGAAAACAAAATGCCTATCACAATTCTCCAAAGCCTAAAAGGGCATCTTCAAATTGCTCATTTTGACAGACCAATAGTCTAAAAAAACATATTCAGTTGACTCTTGGTGTGTTCACACTAACGTGATTACATACAAAGTCAATGGAAAGACGCAAATTCTGGCAAAATATTTCAACTTCAGTGAGGAATTCACGTGACGTCGTGTCACAAAAGCGTCTCAGCGTTGAGGTCCTCCTGCACAGCCCTGATGGATCCAAACATCGGCATCATGCTGTAGTCATTTTGCAATTTAAAATCATGTTGTGCTCTTTTGTTAACAAAACAGCGGCTCTAGTTTTGTTCCCAGGGATCGCAAAGTAAAGCATTGTCCAAATTATGTAAATATTGCCGCAACGCAGTTCCACCGCTGGTTTTTCGACATTGCTATAAAAGTGATAAAGAAAAAATATGTACAATAGACATTTTTATATTGTTTGACGATATATATTGTCATATTGCCCAGACATAACGGAAAGTTCCATTGTTGGTGCCTACAGCTCTGCACCGGCGTGAGAAACGCAAATAAACACAGATGATCCCAATATGATCCAGCGATCGATTAACGTGACGCAAAAAATATGATCCTAACAACCACACATGTAATGTTAACCTCAAATTATTCATGTTTGAAAATGCACCACACTTCAATAGTTTGTACAGCATGGACTGAATCCTGACTCAACTGCTCAATTAGTTTTGTGCTTACTTAATAGTTTTGTTATAATTAACCCTCCGTACCAGGCATCACCATTTCTTTTTAAATTGAACGAGGATTGCTTTTGCAGCCGCATTTCGTCTTTGGTCTGCCGTCACTCCATCTCCATGCTTTTATCGCCACTTTTAGCCGGTTTGAAGAGAGAAGTTCCCCGGCTCCTGTTCTCTTGACCTCAACCCGATCTGTTGGAACAGGCTGCCTGGAATCAAAGGAGTCCGTAGGTTTACAGTATAGGAGGGATCATGTGTAGTGTTTGAGGGAAATCTAATGATTGTGGTTGCCATGGATTTGCACAAGTTACTGTGTGACCTGCCATGATGAGAACACATTTGGCTTTGAGGTACTATGTTTGCAAAAGTCCAAAATGAAGCCATAATGTGCAAAAGAAAAAAGTTGAGCTCATTGCGAGTGGGGTAATATTTGATTAAGGCCACAGCCTTTCTGACAATGTACTGTTTGGTTGGTTTGAAGGAAACTGACGCAATTATGTTACTGATCAGTTGATGAAAGTCTGTTAAAAAAAAAAAAAAGCAGCAATATGTAAATGTATGGAAGACAGTTGGGGCCAAAAATTAAAGTTCTGAAATAATGTTGTGAAAAGAGTCTGAGATGAAAGTTTTTCTCCATTCATTCAGAACTTTTTTTCATATGGCCTTGATGCTCTTCTGTAAATGTCTGATGCAGAACAGAATGATGTTTTTGTGATTGGGTTAATGTGAAAGGAATCTCCAGCTGTCTCAACGTGCTTTCATTTCCTGTTTATTTCCGTTCCCCTTGTTTGTGCCGTTATGAAAGGGTGAGTACTAAAAGAAAAATTGGATGATTATAATTCCTGTGAATCCCCGCAGCAGTGAGGGCCTACACAGGTTTTATATGCAAGTTTGGTCCCAATGTGGGCTTTGTAATATTTCTCAAATAAGAAATTTGAAGTGTTGAAGTTTGTAGCAAATACTAATCTGTGTAAAGACAAGTGGAAAACTGGCATATTTTAAACTTTTTTACATCTAAAGTGTGTAATTCTGCTCCATTATTGTGGAGATGGCTCTAATAGGCGACTGTACATGTGAAACATTGCTCTCCTTCATAGATAGGGTGGGGGGGTAGGGCGGGGGGGTCATTCAAAAGGGACGGGGTGCTGATTTTTGTATGATGGAGAGACAAACATGCTACAACTTTTTCTCAAGTGTTTTTTATTCCAATGTCTCTGTATCCTTTAATGTATCTTGATAAGAAAAGAAATAAAGATTTTTTTTTTCTTTGTGGTCAGTCATGGGCTCTTTCTCCACTGTGTTTCTCGAGGTGTTCACCAGATTTCTACCAGAGAAGAAACAGAAGAAGTGTTCTCGGTAGGCCTGACTACAGGGGACCTGTGGATCCTTAAAAAGTCTTAAAAGGCATTGGATTAATTCATCTAAAAATAAAGCCATAATTGGTATTAAAATGTCTTAAATGTTTTTTAAAAGTGCTAAGGATTTTATGAATTCTGACATGTCATTGTAAAATCTCAATTAGTAACATCTATTTTTTTTTTTTTTTTAATAACTAAATGCCTCTTGCATTAATCTGGATAGTGGAACCAACAAAACTCATATTCACAGTAAACCCACTAGAATAAATGAGACTACAACCCCCATCTCTGATACCACCAGGGTCAGAAGCAACAAATCTCCCAACAACATTTGGGTGTACGCCTAAAATTTTTGGTTATTGTAAAATTGGTCTTAATTTCATTCCGAGGGACATTAAAAAAAGTCTTAAATCTAACTTGCCTTAAGTTGTACAGTATCAAACTTCAATAATATTTCCTAATTGAAATACTTCTGTTAATTTTAGACTAACTAACTTTATTTATTTATACAAAGTTTTTGTACAGCTGCTTTATATAGGGTTTTGTAAGAAAAAAAAAATCCTCAATGTGAGGTATCAAAAACTATTTTAGCAAATTGCAACATAAGATTGTATTTGCTCTGGGCCTGATAAACAAAGATGAGCCTACAGCTAAGGGAAATATTTGTCTATTTGTACTCAGCAGTGTTCCTATCAGACGGCTTTTAATTAGGTTTGTTTTAACTACTTCCAATGAGGTGTTAATTTTAACAAACCTGAAATGAATCTGGGGCACTCACCTTTAACAGTGTATTCACTGAGGATGTTGATTGAGCCCTGTGATAAACAGCCCATAACTAATTGGGTATTTCACTGTAAAGGACAGTAAAGAATAAAAAACAATGAATAACATTAATTACGTTCATAAAACAATAGATAGATGCGGCACAAAGTGTTTTACAATAAGGAAATTACATCATACGATACTTAATGGAAAATAAAAAACACCTGACAACAGCAAAAACAAGATGCAAATAGAATACATAAAATGCATAACACAAGATGGAGGGTAAAACACACTGAATAATAAAAAATAATAATGGTAAAATAACATTAAAAAAATAGAAAATAAATACAATTAAAAATAATGAAGTCAGTGCCCATATTTGCGGTATTCATATGTATATCAGTGTAAAATAAACACAATAAAATAAAGAATAGGCTACAAGAATAAACCTTAGCATACTCTATAAATATAAGAAATCCAGTATATCTATAAAATATCAATAGAATACACAATATAAAGAATATACTAGGATACACTATACATATACTAAACTACTACTACTAAAATATAAACATAGAATATGTAGTAATATTGGTATGGTTGAGTTCTGGGAGTAGGCTTAATAATAACTAGACAACATGTATTACTTCTGGTGTCCCACATACAGCCCTGTATTTGATCATAATTGCATAGACTTTTACATTTATGCAAAAGATGGATTTTAATGTACTGTGACACTGATGCTAATCGGATTGGTCCGCCATCCAGTGCAGGCCCCGCACGTGGACGTGATTGGTCGCTCGAGAGAGACGCACTTGTGACGTTGAGCTCGAGCACACCTGATGCTCATTTTAACTGGAGGGCGGGAGGTGCGAGCCGAGTTTAAAAGACAAACGGGGGACGCTGGTTCTTTGCTTGTGACTCCGTAACAAAGCAGGAGTGTGTTTGGGTCCATGCCGCCTTTCTACTAACACTCTTTTCTTTTATTTACACCGGTTCGTCTGGAGGCTGTTTTCTGCTGGGTTCACCTCCCAAATCCTCGCAAGCAACTCCATCTGTCTGCAGCCATGTTTGAGGTAAGGCCAGCCATTCATAACACCATGCTGTCTTTTTACATTCGTCTTCAGTATGCTTTCTCACTTCCTTTAAACAAGTGTTAGAAGTAACATCACTACAACATTGTTCAGACAAATTAGTGTGGCCTATCATTTCCACCATGGGTCGCTCTGCTGATAGGCTACTTGGTAACTTAGCCTCCATGGTTTTTAAATGAATGGTAGATTGATTGAAAGAATTAGCCTACATGTCACATCATGAATCATGGGAATTTGTGATAGGCATTTTATTTTATTAACAACAATATGCATTAGATGCAGCATTTTGTCTATGAAATAAGAATGCAGGGTTTGGAACAGTGTTGGGGCAGCTGCTTTGAAAGCATAGCTGTGCAAGCTACCAATTAGTTTGCACTGGAAACTACAGCAAATCTATATACTCCAGGGAGAACTAGTTTGGATAACAAGAGCTACTTAGAAAAAGTACTTCAAACGACTCTGTAAAACAATCAACGTGATACTGTGCACACAATTATGACAAATATAATACAAAAGTCCCATGCTACCAAAAGTGCCCAATTGTTCACAGGTCATGCATAAACCAAAAATGAATAAATGCCCCACTATTCATGGGAAAGTGCAAGTGTGGTGGCTGCCTGGATGAAAGAAAATGGTCAATTACAGCAGAGAAGCAATTAAAAAAATAAAAAAACATTCATTTATATGGCCTAAATGGGTGCATTTTCAATAATTGACTAAACAAAAAATGGCAAATGTAATTTAACGTAATGTAGTTGAACTACCAGAAAGCTACTGCAAACTGTAGTTAAAGCATGTCCTATAGTTTCTTAAAACTGTGGCTAGTAAACCCCAGCAATATGTTTCACTTTTTCATAAAGACTATTAAAGAAACCCTAAATGAGGCTAGTGACTAGCCCAGCTGTGACAATCAGCTGTCACAAACCTCCATCACTCTTTCACTACTCAATATAACAGACCCTTACTAGGTTGCTCTATAATTAGTACTACATTTTGGACACTTGTATGATATGACTCATCATTTTCTCATCAGTCAGTCGCACAGTTATAGTTTTGCAAAATTATACATTGCATTGTGGGATAGTTGGCATAAAGTAGTGTACAGGCATTGGATGCTACTACTTTTGTTCAATTGTTCACACAGATTTTAGACATTAATAAAATGGCGGACGGTCAATAGGGAGCCAAGGGGGTGATGTGTTTTTTGTTTTTTTTGTAGTCCAATCCAGAAGTTGGCATTGCTATGGGGTCCCTCATCAAAAAGCCTAAGTTTATTATATACTTAGAAGTTTTGTGTAGCAAGATAATCTCTCCATATGAACACCACTTTCATGATTTTAGACGCGACAATGCAATCGCCAGAAGTAAAAAGTGAACGGTCTTATTTTGTGGCCTACGTCACCGTTGCCACTACTAAGCTGATGGAGACGTTTAATGTCCTCGCAAACCTCTGTGGTCTCATTTAGCTACTTGTTCAGCAACTGCCTTTTTTAAATGCATGTAAAAGCTTCCACATGCACCAGTGGGGTAATTACTGCCATATTTTATGTCGACATTAAAATCTCTGAAGCTTGTTAACCACAGACCTTATTTCAGACGTCTAAACAAAAACACATTGACTTTCAGGCGAGGGAACCGGAAGTGCTAAAATGCTTTAAATTGCTTTTAAACTACAAACTTTGGCTCCCTATAGGAGCTGTAGATCAAAGTCAGAAACTGAAATGAAACTTCTAAAACTCATGAAGTTAAAGAAGCTAGTGGATCAGATGGCAGGACTTTATTCCACCATGCTCAACTCAAACTCTTATATACATGTTTTTTTTTTTTTTTCAGATCGGTAGTGACGACCAGTTCCTGCCTTCCTACCAGGACAAGGAGATGGTGGACAACCTGCTGTCCAGCGAGGAGTCTGATGAAGATGGCGCTGGTGAAAGCCTCTCCCTGGCTCGGGCCCTGCTCCCCCTGGTTGAGTCCCCCTCCCCTCCCCTCATCCCCTGGGTCTGCTCCACCCGCTACAAGACGGAGCTCTGCACCAGCTACTCTGCCACCGGCTTCTGCAAGTACGCCGAGCGCTGCCAGTTCGCCCACGGCCTCCACGAGCTCCATGTTCCCTTCCGTCACCCGAAGTACAAGACTGAGTTGTGCCGCAGCTTCCACACGAATGGCTACTGCTACTACGGGAGCCGCTGCCTGTTTGTCCACAACCCCACCGAGCAGCGCCCCGCCCAGCGCCGTCGCAGGAGCGTTCCCTGTCGCACCTTCCGCTCCTTTGGCGTCTGCCCCTTCGGTACCCGCTGCAACTTCCTGCACATCGAGGGCGAGGATGTCGGAAGCGGTCCGGAGTCGCCTGACATCGTCGATGAGAAGACTCCCGTTTCCAGCCCCCAGCTCCAACCACCGACCAAAGAGTGGAAGCCACGCGGCCCTCTGTGCCGCACCTTTAGCTCCTTCGGTTTCTGCCTGTATGGCACGCGCTGCCGCTTCCAGCACGGCCTCCCCAGCAAGATCAAAACCTCCGAGTACACCCAAGGCGGGTCCTTCTACCCTCAGCCGTCTGCCGGCAGTTCAGGCATACCGTCCCCCACCGCCCTCTTCGCCTCCTCCTCGCCAATTTCTTCCACCTCCTCATCTCCTCCGTCCGCCTCTCCTCTCGCCACCCCGCCTGCTGAGGCCACCGCCCACAATGCCTTCACCTTCTCCAGTCAGCACCTGAGCGACCTGCTGCTGCCACTCGCCATCCGCCTGCAGCAGCTGGAGAGCAGCAAGGCCCAGGAGATCTGGGACAACCGGGCGCTCTAACTTGACGTAGTTAGAAACCAGCATCAGCACTGAACGTCACAGCTCATTTAATGTAATGTTTTTTTTTTGTTATTTTTTAACCCTCCCCTTTCCCTGGGACATTTATAATATTTTTTAATTTTCTGTCTGGCTTGACTGTGTTTCAGCAGGTCAAGCAGGCCTTGAACTGTTAAGTCGCAGATCAAGCAGTCTGGTATAGTTTTGGACAGGTGGTCTCTGTGTCACTAATAGTTGCTGCTACGAGTAATTTTTATAACTATTGTAAATACATTATTATTGAACTGAGTAAATGAAATGTATGACCTCAGCATCATGAATAAACTAATTTTAATCTCTAACCCATGACATTGCACTGTTTTTACACAGGTTAATACTTCCTGTTTCAACATGACAATATCTCATTGCACAAAGCCAGCGCCATAAAGAAATGGTCTTTGCAGTTTGGTGTGGGAGAACTTTACTGGCCTGCACAAAGCTCTGGGGGTGTGGAGGATATGGGAAAATTGTTTATTTTCCACTACCTTTTTAAAGGAATCTCATACTGAAAATTTTAAATGCATTTCTGCACATAGCATGGATGTGGGAAGTAGGGGTGCTGAGGGGGCTGCAGCCCCTAAAACCAGGGTGTGAGTATGGACAGGAAGTTTCGACAACTACCAGTAGACTAGTGACGCGCTATCGATTCACCTCGCACACAAACAAGCAGCTCTGTTGCACACGTGCCACAGACCGATTTGTAAAGCCCTGTGGAAGCAAATCCCTGCAGCCAGATTTCAACATGTGGAAGTTATTATATTTTAGTTACATTAAATTGTATTATTGTAGTAATGCATTAAATTACATTATTTACCTTTTTATTCCCCTCATCTTCTTGGGTGAAGTTCTCCTACAACCTTAACATGCCTCAATTCAATTAACCAATCAGTATCTCCCAATGCTCTTCAATCGACCAATCACTAGCCTTCACTTCCTGGCGCGTCACTAGTAAACGGAAAATGTCAACATGTAGCCCCAGCAGAGTCAAGTTAGTTTATTATACATCCATGAGTTAGCCAGGATTTAACCGGATGTTGTGCGTTTTTAGACAAATGCATTCTCTTAAATTAAGAAAATTTATGAAAACCATCAATTCAATTTCAGCATTTTACAGACTCATCCATAGTATATTTTATTTTGTCATTATGCCGCATACTATTAAAATAGAATGGGCTCGACAGTGTTGTCTTATTTTGAAGGGCTTGACGGAAGTCTCCCGTTCTCATGCTTGCTAGCTTTACATTTAATGGGGCACCCAGTGTTCAGAGCTGGAGTAACTACGCTGATGTCCACTTTCCCTCTGACTCTGGTGATACTCAGCCTTCAGCCGTTTTAGCGAAGAAGGTAAAGTCTAGTTAAAATATTTAAGGTTTTGCGTTGCAATGTCTCTGTCCTCAGACAGCTAACTTCAGCTATTAGCATCTTACGTGATTGTAGCTAGCTACATCCTGGCTACAACATTACAACCTCAGGCTAGTAACGTTTGGCTGCCTCACACTGTATTGTACTTTTACCTAACTTAAATAATGCAATAACTGACTTTTATACAACAAACAATGGTAATTGTCTTTGCGTCACAATAACTTTAATGATTTTCACTTTTGAATTGTTTGTTCCAGATAATAGACGGAACCCAGATTTCATTTTGTTAGCATGCTGGACAGTGAGACCCATGTATTCAGAGAACTGTATACCAAATTCCCTATGCAAAATGTGGTACTTGAAAAGGTTTGTCTTTTTGTCACTAATATATAACGGATACACCAAAAGTCAAGACTTGCAACGAATCGGTTATTTGCTTTTGTAAATTCGGGATATGGCGGATCCATCAAGCACGACTCAATTTTAATTTAATCTTCTAATATTGAAACTTTAAAACACCAGCTGCAGAAGCGTTGTACGGAGCCCCCGAAGTTCTGAAAGACCTGTCGCCCTCCACGCTGTCTTCGTGATGTAAAGGTCTCATAAACAAGCTTTAACGTAAGGTGCTTTTCCTTGCCAGTTACCGAGTGGTCGCCGTGAGCATGGCGGACCGGGAGGAGCGCCGCTTCGCCGAGGTGTCCCGGGACTCTGTCAAACTCATGGCCGAGAGTGCAGGCGTGGAGCTCGGCGACGATGTGGCCGCTCTGCTGGCTGAGGACGTGTGCTACCGGCTCAGAGAGGCGACGCAGGTCAGTGTGGCCTGGATGACTGAAACATTAAAGGGGATATAGTATGCGAATTTTCAGGTTCTTACTTGTAGTTTGGGTTTCTGCTAGAACATGTTTACATGCTTAAATGTTCAAAAACACATGAATTTTCTCATGCTGTTTGACTGAACATATCTGTATTCACCCTCTCAAATGCTTTTAGTGCCTGTCCCTTTAAGCCCCCCTCCCGAAAAAGCCCAGTGTGCTCGGGTTTGTCAGTGTTCACGGGTCTTCCGCATCTGCGTCTCTGCACCATCATTGCAGCTGGGAAATGACCTGTCTATATGTTGTGACATCACATCCTTACAGAAGTCCTGATGGCTCGTTTAAAGACAGTTTCTGAATATCAGCTGTATGCATTTCACCATGGATTGAGCCTTTTGATACTTATACAGTACTACTGATACAGTATTTATATAGGACCTAGACCTGCTTTATTATAAAAGACATGGAAATGTCACTTTTTACAACATGGGACCTTTAAAGTTTTACTCTACCCCAAATCTATCTATTAAGTATTTAGCAGCATCCCATTTAGACACAAAAGGCTATCCTTGTTTAATACTGAAAAGATTAATTTTGTGTGGAGTATCACTTTAAAGGCTACGCTTCATCAGCTGTTTACATGAAGTATGCACATATTGACAAATCTACAAATCTCCCACACAGAGCAGCTCTCAGTTTATGAGACATGCCAAGAGGAGGAAGCTGACAGTGGAGGACTTCAACAGAGCTCTGCGCTGGAGCAATGTGGAGGTGACAATGTTGTGATGCTCTCTCCCAGTATGTGTGAGCGGTCAGTCTGATATGACATGCTACAGTGGTCTGTTCCTTCAACTTCTTTATCTCCCTGTGTTCATCAGGCCATATGTGGCTATGGGGCCCAGGATGCTCTTCCTTTCCGCTCAGCGAAAGAAGGAGAGCTTTTCTTCATCGAGGACCGGGACATCAACCTGGTCGAGTTGGCTCTGGCCACCAACATTCCCAAGGGCTGTGCTGAGACCATGGTGCGAGGTATGTCATAAATTATTGACAGGAGTATGCTTGATGCTGAAAGTTCAGGTCCATTCAGGTCTTTGAATCAGGAGGTGTCTTTTACTAATAATGTCTCCTGTTTTCTCCTCCTGTCAGTAAATGTGTCTTACCTGGATGGGAAAGGCAACCTGGAGCCTCAGGGGACAGGTCAGAATCAGCCACATTATGAGTAGGCACGGGACGATATGAAAATTTCATGTTACGATTATCCTGGCCAAAATAATTGCGATTCATGATATTATCCCGATAATCAACGAAATATGCTTAAAACTCTTAAA
>JAOVVB010181520.1:0-11231 GCA_028570985.1 Heterobranchus longifilis | reverse complement strand
GCAGGAAATTAAGTGTTTCCCCCTTAAAAGGAGGACACCCCCCCCCCCCCCAAACCTACAGATGTTCATCGCATTCACAAAAGAAACAATAAAATGAAACACCTTATCTCGTAACTGTCAGTTGTCGTCTTGTGATCACAAGAAAGGTTCTTGTAATTATTAGATCTTGTAATTACGACATATTTTCTCATAATTACAAGATATATGAGATCAGGATCTCCTAATTACGAGATATTTTCTAGTCATTTGTCGGTGTTGTGCAGAAACCTTGTATCTCCATATTTCATCTTTTTTTTTCATAAATCAATGCAAATATTTAACCAATAAAAAGTATGAAAAAGACTGACTTCAAATTAGCTTTTTTTAATTTCCTGAAAAGTAGGGTACTGAGCATACAAGGTTTTTACCCAAGAGCGACAAATTATGACAGTAACTTATAATTATGAGATAAGGTGCCTATTTTCTTTTCTTTTACGAATGCAATCCACTTCTGTACATAATGATAGTGGGGGGGGGGGCAGATTTGACAAAAATTAGGAAACAAAGCACAAGACAAGGACATAATGTATATTAACCCTCTGAAAAAGTATGTTTTCTTAAAAAACAAAAATCGCCAAAATGACATCATCATAGCCAGAAACAGTAAAAACAAATTAGCATCAGATTTTCACATTTCTGACGGTCCTTGAATGAATCATGTGGCGAACACTCCCATCAGGAAAAGTAACCAGAAATCTAAGCTTAAAATTGTGATATTACATTAAAATATACATGACTCCTTTAAAATTTTGTCAAAAATAAACTGCTTGCACGAACCAGATCCTGTAAAAAAAACAACAACATTTAATTCTGCGCTCTGAGCCCTGAAAGCCCTGAAACTGCTTGGTGTTCAGAGGGTTAATATTCCACAACTAAAAAACAGAAACAAACAATCATGAATGCATGAGGGGAGGAGGAGTATTTTCCTCCACATTTTGGGATGGTAAATTAATGTTCTAAAACTATAAAAGAAAAGGGTTCACAACCACAGTAACCACAACTTCAAATCAAAAGAGCACTACAGCACTTTATTTGGTGACAACACGGAGAGACAGCAGGGGCACTGCAGAGACCGCCGTCTCTAAAAAGCTTTCTGGCCCACAGACTTACCTGCAACTCCTTGTGGCAAGAGAAGAGAAGGAATACGTATGTTAGTAGACTGAAGACAAAACACAGAAATGATTCTACTGGCAGTTACCACAAATGAGACGCAAGTTGGACAAACAAAACCTAATGTTGTTAATCTGGAACAACACGACTAAATACAGTACGGTAAAAAGCAGTGAAAAAATATGACAGGGTTTTTCCTGGCTCAGAATTGGCCTTTGGGGGTTGACTGCACGACGGTGTAAAATATAGCGACTGTGGATGAGAGGGGAGTTGACTGTCAAAGTCAAAGACGTTGAATTTAAGTTTATGTTCCGTTTGTTCAACAGTTGTTTGATAAATTGCTATTAAACACATTCAGAGAGGATTTGAATTGCTACTTTTATTCTCAATTCTTATCATTTTGGTGCTGGTGATTTTCCTTTGAGGAGGGGCGCCTAAAATGTCTCCATGCAGGAAAAACCCTGTATGCAAGTATTTGAGAGAAAGTCAAAATTGCGTAAAGCTGTGCTTGCATCTCAGGCTCAACCCGAATATTCCACTATTTCTATATTCGTTCGTTGGGCAGGTATTCAGTTTTCAAATTTGGTATTCGGATATTTGTTTTTTTATCCTGAAAGATTAATGCCTTTAATTAAACTAAAAGACATGTGTTACAATGCAGTGTTTCCATTTCAGTTCAGAGTGAGACTCTGTTGCTGCTGTCGAGTATGTTTGTTTTCACTGAGGGCACGAACACACACACGCACCCACGCACAAATTGTCAAATTTAGTGTAATTTCTCACCTCAGCATCCTCCAGCTCCACATCTAAGAAGTCAAAGTCCTTGAAGACACCAAACTGCTGCTCGCTGCCCGTGTCTTCTCCCTGCACCTCCTCTTCTCGGACCACCTCCTCCACTGTGGGGATAAGACTGGTCTGCTGGTCTGCAGAGTCCAGATCCTCATTGGATGAGAACACCACCTGCACAGGAAGGAAGGAAAGAGACGCTTTGTTGTCAAAGAGTAAAATACAATTGTTGTATGTCCATCGAAAAAACTATTCAAACAAAAATGAAATCAAGATCAATCAAATCAAAAACAACTATGAGAAAATATGGTTACAACAGCGGTATCCTTTACAGTGATTTTACAGAGACCTTGTCAGAGGCTTTAGAGTAGGAGAGGAGTCTTACAGATGGATTTTTAGGAATGCCAGACTCCGGGCCACATAAAGACAGGACATTCATCAGCCTCTCTCTGGTTCTTCTCTGTAACAAAAACACATAATCATGATGAGAAAACTTGTTTTACTATCTGTACAACACACAGTATGACACACTCTGTGCTTTGTGCACAGCATCTTCAGCATCCAACACCACGTCCATAAACAACACACAGTGAGAAAGTAAGAGTGAAATAATGACAATTATTCACCATTTACTTGACCATTTGGTGAGCTTATGGCTTTGTTTGCACACTGAAGAAAATCATTTGCAAATGTGTAGTTCACTGGAAGCGAACTACAAACGCTGCACAAACGTCTTTGATTTACGCTGTTTACGTCTGTTCCAATCGATCAAATCGGGAAAAACAAGTGCTACTTTTGAGTCACGGAAATAGTCGTACATAAAGGGGAGGAGTCAAAGAAAAAACTCACAGAGAAACAGCGGAAGATATGACTCACTGAATACAGACTGTCGGTATAACGGCTGCCATTGGCCGCCTGTCTGAGACGGTATTCTCCTCCCCTTCTATCTCCGCTATCTATTTTACAAAGGGCACCGTCGCTGCATCCGGGGCTTAGGGCTGCTAATAAAATGATCATTTTTTCCCCGTTAGCAGAAATGATATTGAAACTGAATTATATATTTCCATCATGTTCTGTACATTTCTTTTTCAGCATTTGTGGTTTGACTGGCGTCTTTTAATTACTTTTAGTTGAGCTTCTTCTACAATGGTATAAATAACGGCATCTGACTGGAGAATTAGTGCCACCTATTGCTTATCTCGATGAACCAACTCCTAATAGTCGCAGCAGGTGATGGAGACACACAGATTCACATTTCCTTTTGCAGATGTTCTACACTTGGATGGAAACCCGGCTCCAGATACCCGGATTGGGACACGATGTCGTGCGTTTGAGTACCTGAGAGAGTTGCGGCCTCTTCCAGCTTACAGGCACCAGACCGTTGGAGTTGGAGCCGGATGATGTGGAGGAGGTACTCCTCGTTACAGCAATCACCTGCGGCTTCCCATTCCGGCCCGCTGCAGTCCGCTGGTCTCCATATTTATGCCCTATGATCGGCGTCTATAGAGTCAAAGAATGCCAGTTAGAGAATAAAATACTACAGAGAATATCCTGAAACAAGTGTACAAAGGAAAATCACTGACCTCTGAGATGTCAAAGTGGAAGTCCAGAGTTTTGCCAGGCAGCTCCTTTGAAGAGTTGTTAAATATTCGCGTAAAGGCGATTTCTGGAGAGCCGCATGATTCTGTGCTATACGAGCGCTGCACATCGTCTGGAACAACAAGGCTGGCAGAGCGAGACACCACCAACTTCAGAATGTTTTGAGCCTCCTTCCAATGTGGGCTCTGTTAAACAAAAAACAACAGAAATACAATAATTCCATTGTGATATATGAGGCTGTGTAGGTGTTTCTGGAGAATTCATGAATGTGAATTGACATTTTTTTCCCCTCAGAAGGCCAAACCAGACCCCGACCCACTGCAGCTACTCTGGGGCCATTTGTATTTTGTACCATTTTCTCCAATGTACGGCCAATGTTAATGTCAGGGGAACTTAAAAGGATGTCAAACAAATACAAGTCACAGTGCACATCAGTGCACATGCACATACACTGTATACGCACAAACACAATGCCTTCTACAAAAGGCAACACGGGTAATAAGCCAGTACAGAATGGGCCCACGGCACTAATGGGATAACAGCTGATGTGAGAGGCATATAGTGCCCTGGGTCAGGACTGGTAAAAGGCTTCCATACTGCACTGTAGCTGCACCAAAGAGGCCTCTAAACATTGACCCAGTATAAGATATGTTACTCTTTCTTATTCTCAATTGTGCTACTATTTATAGACCGGATCGTCCCAGTATTCAGAGGCTGTTTGTGAAAATACATACAACTGTTATTGAATGTATGGCAAACTGCACACAAGTGGTGCATGGATGAAGTCCACCAATGCAGAGAAGCAGGCTTCAATTCCTGGTGCTGCTACTTGCAGAAAATTAAATGTAACTCATGTAATAAGTTATATACCAATTAATAATATTTGTGAATGGTTCATTTGGAAAAAACATCTCATCCTTCATTTTCCTAAATCATGTTTTTTTTATGTCTAGTCCAGGAAATATCAATCAAAGTGGTGTTTGGTTAATTTGATAAGATATCTCAAAATATTTAGATTTTCATAAATTAAAGCATGCGCCCCGTATACAAAGGCTAAAATTCCTCACCGCAGCAGCCACAGGTTCGACTCTATTTTTTATTATATATATATATAATTTTTTTTAAATTATTATTTCTTTATTTCTTTTGTACATTTGCTTGTTTGTCGGCTCTCTTATTTTTCAATTATTATTATTATTATTTGAGTTTTATGTATTTCTTTTTCAATTTATTTATTAATTTATTTATTTTTCTTGTCTGGTTTTGCTTTGTTATAGTGGGTCTTTGTCTTGTTGATGTTGTTGTTGTTGTTGATGTAGATGTTGGCAGGGTCATTTACACAGCACTGTTTGCATTATTTGATCAAAACTACACAGGAAGTGCAGTGAAGGCTCACCTGCACATATTTGCCAATGATCTTCATGATCTCCAGGTTGAACTGTTTGACGGGGGCTGCTGATAGGTCGATATGACTCAGCAGGCTGTAGATGATCTGCAACAAGGACTGCTGCATGCTGGGAAGGCCCTTCTCCAGCAACTGAGAGAGACAGAGATGAGACACATCACCGGTTTGATCTCACCATATGTGACTAACAGCAACACGTTTGATCGTCATCTCCACGCGTACCTCGGCCAGGTAAGTGACCAGGTTCAAGGTTATGTCAGCGAAGGCATCGTGGAGATAGCGACAGACCACGTTGATCCAGTTGGTGCAGTCGCGGGAATAGCTGTGTGTGCTGTACAGGCTCATCATGTGGGCCAGGTTGGAGAGCGTGGCCGACTTCTCCTCTGCGCACAGCTTGGCGATCTTATCAGCCGTCTCCTTACAGAAAGGAGTGGGGCTGTCAAAGTGCTGGATGAGATGTGGTAGGAGGCACAGGATATTCAAAGGAAAACCTGCAGACAGGGAACACAAAGAGCCACATCGTTAGCAAAAAGGTCTAAAGCAATTACTGATATCAGTACAACTGACAAAAGAAATGTTAGCATTGAACTGAGCACTAAATGCAATGATGGGAACAAGAAGAGCTTTTGTGCAACTGCACTGGTACTGGGGTTATTCTATCAAATTGTATACAATTGTATCAGCCTTTTCCAGCCAGCAAATTACATAAAGTAGTGATCAGCACTGTGTTTGGGCCATTGTTGTTCTCTTACATGTATTAGTTTCTTTCTCATAAAATTGCCACTTTAATCTCAGAGAATAGAGTTTTTTC
This sequence comes from Heterobranchus longifilis, assembly GCA_028570985.1. Classification (NCBI taxonomy): domain Eukaryota; kingdom Metazoa; phylum Chordata; class Actinopteri; order Siluriformes; family Clariidae; genus Heterobranchus; species Heterobranchus longifilis. Next base: position 5,481 of record JAOVVB010181520.1, on the reverse strand, counting down.
CTGCTACATTTACAACTTTAAGTTTTTTGACTGAATATTACCCCCCCTCCCCCGGCTCCATAATTATTATGTTACCTACAATGGCATATCAATCTTTTTGTATTAACTAGATAATTACAGACTATGTTATTCTTGTGCTTTTTTCCCCATATTTATTTGTTCATATATATTGTTTTTTCTTTTCTCTCATCCCGTCTCATTTTTCTCAGATTCTAGAAGCCTTTTTGTCAAATTCCAACCAGATCATTTAAATGTGTGATCTGATTGGTCCACGTAGGTTGGACAGCCTATTTAAGATGAGGTGTTTCTCAAAGTCAAGGACGGATCCTTCAAAGGCTGATTTTGAAGGATGCCACGTCATCAACTCCCGATGAAGGACTCTTCCGATGTCGAGGATCCACCTCCTACCAAGGACCGAGTCCTTCGTTCAGAGAATATTCAAGGATGATGTTTGTATCCTTCGTTTCCTCCGTGCAGCTACAGAATCCACAATCCTTTGTGCACAGCTTTGTTTTTGTGGGGGGTTTTTTTTCAACTTTATAACAGTCAGATTCAAACAACTTATACAAAAGTTAAAAAACAAACAAAAAGAGGAAACAAAAAAACACGAGGGAGCTCAGTTATTAGATGAAAAATATAAATACATTCGGTGAAGGGATTGTGCAATAAGATTTTACATAATATATGGGAGGAGGAGAAAATAAATAAATTAAGGGGAACAGATTATTAATAAGTAGCAATAATCAATAATTTCATGTTTCAAATATTGTTTGGGCCTTTTTTGTTTTTTTATGTTTTTACTTTTTAAGTGAAAAACTGAAGGCGGGACCTTTTCAATGACACAATGATGTGTACTCGCTAGCCTGATCCATTTATGTGTTCTCTGAATTAACCGTGCAGATTCCCCAGAAGCGGCGTGGACGCTCGAGGCCGCGCTGCTCCACTCAACTGACCGCCTGCTCCCTGCTCTCTGCTCGCCGTTAAACCGGAAACAACATGGCGGTCGGCTGCTCCTAAACTTTGTCATTCTGTCTAAATAATCCATCAAAATCTATTTCTGAAAACATTTTATGTGAGAAATAGGCAACGTCACTGCTGAATCTTGTTTCACTTTAGAGCTACATCGCCTCATGTGACAGTTTGGTCTAATTTTTTGTGTGCTGGCCACGTTGCACTGGTCGGACCTCATTTGCATAAATTTGAAGACTAGTCAACTTTCTGCAAATACAGACCAGTGAACGCACCGAGACCCCCCTCCAAACTCGCCGCCACGTTCCCACAATGCACTGTGCGACTTCTTTGCCGGCTCTCCATTGGAAATAATACATTTTATTTATGAATGGAAAGCAGCGAGACGCCCTCTGTTGATGCTTCTGGTGGATCTGCACTGTAAGAAGGAGTCTTGCCGCCTCTGTAGGACTCGACTTGGAAGCGTCCTTGACTTTGAGAAACAGCCGTGATCTCTCCTTAGCTTTGTAAGATAAGTTGACGAAGGTCTGTGTACTGAAACATTGTTTCTCCGTATACGTACCTGCCACTTGCGAAGGGTCGACCAGCGTGTGTCTGGAGACGCTGATGAGCTTGCTCAGCAGGTGGATGGTGAGCTCCTGAGTAGACGCAGAGGTGAAGCCCTTCAGGAAGAGCTGCAGCAGGCCGGGGAAGCTGTACCACTTCAGCTTGCCCTGGACTTTCTCCAGACGTTCCCTGCTGTCGACACGATCCAGAGGCAGCTGGCCCAGCAGCTTGTTGAGGAGCCGCAGGGCCAGCAGGTACTCGAACTCGTAGTCCGACTCCAGCAACGAGGCGGCGATCCAGAACACAGTGGCCATCAGATTCGAAGGGTCCACGGGGGGGATGGCGTCCCCTCCTGGACCCCCTCCCCCACCTAGTGCTGATAAACTCCGTGTGCGCGCCAGGTTTCCGTGGCTGCCACCGAGTCGGTCGGCTATGTCGAGGGTGTTACTCCTGCGTCGGTCAGCTTTTCGTTCGCCCATCAGGCTGGCACGGAGAGAGTTGCTGCGGGTGTGAGCGTAGTGGAAAAGACCGCCACTGTTCATGTTCAGCTGGCCCGTGCTTTTCCTGTTGGCAGCAAACTTCGGCCCCAACAAGTGATCACGAGCAGATGTTCTGTAAATACAATGACAAACCATTTTGTAAAGGACCTCCATACGTCAGATAGTATGTGAGTGAAAGTAAAGAGGAGTCAAACACAGTCTGTATAAAAGAAGTGGACGGAGTCATCGTGACGTCACCCCGTTGGTTTGTGGACGACCGTTTTGAAGCCTCCAGTTTGGCATTTTGGCCGTCGTCATCTTGGTTTTTTTGGAGCCAGAAGTGACCATATATGGATGAGTGGGTGGAGCTAAGCTATCAGCTAACGCTAGCTGGGTTAGCCAGGTGCTTCCATAACTCACATTAACTGTGATATTTATTGGGATGCTAATTTTGGCTAGCGAAAAAACAGACAAAATGTACTTAGAAAAAAAATTAACAGCCTGAACAAGACATTTTTAGGCGACCAAACTGAACTTAACTTCATAAACTGAAAACACTCTGTGTGAAAGGGTCAAAGTTCTGAGACGAAAACACCCCAAAACAAGTTCACGGCTATTTAAATGTACACAGTGTCATCCTGATTGACAGGTTGCCATGGTAGCGACTTGTCAATCACAAGGTAACCATGCGTTACTTTTTTTCCCACCCGTGTTTCGTTATAGTCCCACCCTACTGTGCTGTGATTGGCTAGTGCTCGTCACGGCTCGGACGCATTAAGATGCGGTTAAGGTTTGGGCAAAGAGGTCATGGTTAGGGTCAGTGCTAGCCAATCACAGCAAAGTAGGGTGGGAACAGGCGAAACATGGGTGGGACAAAAAAAGAAACATTTTGAAAAAATGCAGAAGCATCCCCTGCTTTATCATCTATAATACTCTAAATGGGACGATGATTTACAAAACAAACATCATGTTGTATTGAAAAAGACTTGAAACTAGCAATTGAGACCATAAACTCAGTATGAAACTGTTTACTGAGGTAATAAGTCAAGTGAGAAATACAGGGTAATTTTCTCATTGACTTGTATACAACCAGACATCTTTTTGGAGCCAGAGGTGTCTCCCCCTGCTGGTCATTAGAAAGAATGCCAGTTTAAGGCACTTGAAGCGTTGACTTCACTTTTCAGAGCCGGAGGCTACATCCACTTCTTTTATACAGTCTACGGTCAAACATGGAGAAATAAAGAGGACTTACTGTGCTAAGGCTGTGAGGAGGTCATAGTTTTTGACTGTGTCTGCGAGCGTGTCAATGCCCGACTCCAGTGTCAAGAGTAGTTCAATGACGAAGCCCTGCGGAGAAAAAACAGCAGAGGTCAGACTGTCCGACAGAAACTGATGACTCTGGATACCAGTGAGTCCAAATGTCTTGTACAACATCTAAATCTATAATCTACATAGCAATGGTACTTCCTGTCAAATCTGTGGGTTATTTCCCATCTGATATACAGTAGGTTTTTCTCCAGGACTCATTACGCCTTTACAATACCAACAAATGTATCTATTTTAGGCTTGGGCGGTATCTGTTTTTTGATATCTTCATCATACCGTCTTGCCATTTTACCAGGACATACGGTATATGACAGTATTTGTGTGAAAAAAAAATCTTTGTGTGGCGAAATATTGACGGAACCAAACTCCATTCAGAAAACAAGCATTTTAAAAGTTGTTTACTTGTTGTCTTGTCGACAGACCTGACAAAGTATGAATTCAGATTTTTTACTAATCCTCATCATGATATAGATATTTCAGCATACTTTTGATCTGTTTATCACAATTATATCACAACAAAATCTGTTTATTTTGGGTTCCTACCGCTGTAGTAGCAGCTGTCATCATGCCCTCTGAACTCCACTCAGAAAACAAACATTTTAAAAGTTGTTTGCTTGTCGTCTTGCGGACAGACGTGACAAAGCATGAATTCATACATTTTACAAATCAGCATCATGCTGTATCTTTTCCACATATTTTTGAGCCATTTATTGCAATTAAAAATCATAATCTGCACCTGAAGTAGCGCTGGAACCGGCAGTCATCCCGACGTAACATTAGTTCCTGAAGAAAGTAGTGAAATTCACAGAGCTGTGTTCCTCCAGGTGATGTTTTTAATCCTACAGCTCTGCTCTGGCGGGAACACGCGAGTCCAGCGAGTAACGTGTATAAAGAGGAGCGTCGGTATTGAATATTAATACCGTCTGGATTTCTAAATACCCTGGTATACCATAATACCGTGATACCGCCCAAGTCTAATCTATTTAACTGTGCTTTAAATGCTCAACAGGTTGAGCAACACTAAAAGGATTAAAGTAGAAGTTGAATAGTGTTGTGTGATTAGACCAATGCAGAGCAGGATCATAAGTGTTTCATGTTCTGACCTGCGCCTCCTCTCCTGGGTCTCCTACGGTCTCTACCAGCCGAGAGAGGATGTCCGACAGTGTGGCGAGAGTCAGAGGTTGCTTGAGTGCCCTGAAAATCTGGAATGAGCGACCGGCGTAGTGGCGAGAAGAGCAAGACAGAGCTGTTTGTAGTGCTACTTCACTCAGCAGTGACTCCAGCTGGAAACCTGAAGGGATGCACATACATGTAAATGTGATAAAAGCCGTCCAAATCATACCAAGCTGAAATCAACAGGCAGTTATGAACCGTACAGACCTGATGGAGAATGTTTGAAGACCGTCACTACGTGTCTGACAAAAACACTCAGCTGGTCAGCGCTCTTAATGTTGGGGTTCTTGGGCGACACGTCCTCGTGGTTCCAGAGCGGGCCCCGCTTTCTACAAGGCAAGAGCACCGTCACACACACATCAGGCAACGTCACTTGTTAAAGCTACCAAATTACACCACACCGCAAAACATCCGTAGATGTTATCACACCAGGCAAAAGGAGCCAATATGACACCAACCCGAAAATCACAACCATGCAATGTTAAAAAAAAAATACCCAGAGTCCTTTCAGACACTGCAGGAGGCATGAAAGCAAATTATTGAACAGAATGAGTAACATCTGTACATCTGCATGATCCAAACTGATACATACCAAGCATGAGAGATTATACATTAGGACAAGTTAGTTAGGCTACATCCACACTAATATGTTTTGTTCTTTTTAAAATGCATAACTTTTGCTTCGTTTACAGCGAGCCTCCACACTACTCCGCCGTTTCCGAGCCCCTGAAATGGAGACGTTTGACGAAACAATGACGACAGACACCCAGATCAGTCAGTCTCTTCAGTTAGCAAGGTCTACATATCTTTTGTGATTTCATCCTTCTTGTGTGGGTACTGCTTTCCCGTTGTCATGGCTTCCTCCACCGATAGATAATGCTCCCAGTACCGCTCTAATACGCTGCCGTATTTGCTTTGCAACAACTCCCAATCTATGTTTTCTGCAGCCTTTACCACCTTATCGTCATGTGTTACTTTCAGTAACGGT
>JAOVVB010181509.1:0-11231 GCA_028570985.1 Heterobranchus longifilis | reverse complement strand
CCTCGAGGGTACCCACCACGTGAACATGAGGCAGACCAGCGTGCTGATGAGTATCACCACCTGGTTAAACATGGCTGAGTGTGTCCGCTGGATCGCCCTGTGGAGATCATTCTGCAGAGAGACAGACACCAATGTGAGTTTGAACGTACGGAAACCACAACAGCCCAAATGCTGCATTGTTAAAGTGAGAGATGAGGAGAAAATGCAGTTGATGGATAGTAAGGAAAAAGAGGGATCATCTCTGTTCCCAGGGCATGTGTGTCTCTTCATATAAAGTAACATTGGTAATCTTCGCAGTTCAAATTGCAAAAGAACGAAGGGAGGTGGATGTTTCAAATGCAGTTTGAATGGTAAAAATCTGCAGCCACTGTGGAGATATACATGTCAAAAGTTAAGGAAACTGTCTTGCCCACAAAAGCCAGAATAAATGTTGGCATTGTACGTTTCTGCAAACCACAGATATGTTACATGTGTATCATGTGTAGTGGATATTAACGAGATCTCATGGGAAAGAGAATTAATAGCACGCTGCTTTTTGGACCCCTTGATGTCACTTTTATGCACTTTTAGGAAAAACATTATGGTGTGGCTTAAAATAAGGACATAATCAACGTACATAACAAAAACAGTGGTCTGCTGCTTGTCAGCCGTCTCGTCTCCCAACACCTCCTGAGGAGAAACACGTGATCTGAAATACGTCGCTTTAGAAATGCTGATATGATGCGTATGAAACGTACAAATGTAACGTATCCGTGGTTTGCAGAAACGTACAGTGCCAACATTTGTTTCTGGCGACTGGGCTGCGTATTGAGGAGTAAAACATCAGCAGGCTATAAGCTGCGGGTGATTTCAACATCTTGACATACATCGAACATTTTTACCTCAGGAAAAACATTGCTGAGAACATATGAACCTTTTGAAAGGTCTCCTTAATGTGTCATATTAAGAAGATATTGAGTTGGGGATCATAGAACCCTGGGAACAATGAAAAAGCAATGGATTACATATAGAAATGCACTACAACATGAGATGAAAAGTGAAAAAAAAAAAAAGCTGGAATATATGGAGCAGAGAGGGAGACAGCTTATTAAAAAATGTGAAGCAAGCTTGGGTGTCATACAGGGCAGACAGATGGAGGCAGGGAATGTGAAAAACTTCAACACCGAGCCCAGAGTGCAAGTTTAAATGTTTTGTGACTGATTTACCTTCATGGCAGAAAGAGCTGCTGAGCTGAAATGGCACAGACAGAGAGGGGGCAATCGCATGCAAACAAAATAACAGAGATGTTGAGATGAAAGTAATGAAAAAAAATTGGAGAGGGAGATAGTGCTTCACTCACTATCATGTTCTCCAAAGCGTGTTTGGCCAGCCAGCAATTGAGAAATACAGGAATGAAGAGATTTTTGAAGGAGGGCAAAATCACCTGTCAAGAAGAGAAAGCGTCAGTCTGCTTGGCTGTCTCGTCACATTTTTTTATTTTTTTTCATGTTTTACACAGTCACAGCATATCTCTTGCAAGGAAAGAGGTTGTGTGAGCATGTGCCTGTTGTAATTCTGTGTAACATGTGTTAAACGTGTTGTGTGTGTGTGTGTGTGTGTTCGGCGATGCTTGAGTGCTGTCGGTCGTTCCACTCACAGTGATCATGAACGGAACGGCGCTGATCATCTCCAGAATGAAGGGGACACGTAATACTTGCTCCCAAACGTTGCCCTGGAAACACAAACCACACACACAGAGGTCAGGGAACTCCATTGTCATGGCGACCTTCGGGAATTACCGCATAACCTGCTCGATCGTGGAGAACGGAGGAGAACAAATTGACCAGCTTTTGCGCCATAGAATTGATCGGGATATATAAGGGTTATACAACTCCCTTGTGCCCCTTGAGATAAGAAACAGCATTACTCAGTTTCCTCTAAGCTTGGCTGTTCAATTAAGATGTCAGCCACGGCTGTTTTTATGTGTCTGCCACCTGCATATGGCTGATCCGAATCTGACTATAGTGTAGGTGGACAGGCACGGGGGTATGTCCACATGAATCAGTCAGCTCTAAATGCTAAGGCCTCTAGCCTCCAGAGTAATCTGCAGAGTGAGCCCTTTATAGGCTTATAGTGTCAGGTACATCAAAAGCAGTGCAACCTGTTGGTGAATCGGCCCCCTGCTACAGCAACACGGGGGCCTCCCCTAAAGTCTCTCTGATGTGTCAATAACAGGATGGTGCTAAGGAAGCCTCAAGGCCTGCTGAGGGGCTTTCCAAACGCAAGAGCAAACAGAGGAGCATCATGGGAGGAAAACTTCTGTTTAGTCGAGTGAGCACAGAGATGAGTGGACAAACGCCACCCTGCAAGCATATTGCATGCATGCATGCATGCTCATACACACACACACATGCACACACACACACACACACACATACATCACCAGTGTTGGGAGGGTTACTTTTAAAACATATTCCACTACAGATTACTACATGCCCTAAAATGTCATTTGAATGCATAGATTACTCAAATTAAGTAACTTTTGGAACACATTTCTCTGGATCTTATATTTCCAAAAACACATTCCTGACAGTGTCCTAATAATGGAATTGTTGCACATTTAAAACATTTAAAAAAGAAACATCTGCTCATGGGAAATGCGTGCCTCATATGAATTTTAGAGCAAATAAAACAAAAACAAACTAGACGGGATCTCGGAGAGTGCAGACCTCCACCAAGGCCATGCTCGCAATGTTAATGAAATAATAATTTGTGTATCCGCCCCGTGAATTGGATCTGCTCCAAAAGTTAATGGGTTCTTCCTTGGCCCATGTTATATACCCGTCCAAAAATCAGGCCAGTAGTTTTCCCATAATCCTGCTGACAAACCAACAAACAAAAACATAACCTCCGTGGCAGTATTAAAGTAATCCCTTTAAGGAATCTATTTTTAAAGGCCGTAACAGTATTCAGAATGCCACCAATTTATGTATTTTAAATACGTAATCCCGTGACTTGTATTCCGTTACTCCCCAACCCTGTGTGCCACAGATGTAGACGTCATAGCCACAGACATCACAAAACGCTGTTGGGGGGCCCATCAGTAACTCACCTTGTAGCTGAGATACACGAGCAACATAGTTTCTGAAAAGCTGATGAAAGCCACAAGCACCTGCAAAAATAGAGTTAAAGAGAAATTGAGAGATGCAGACACGGAGAGAGAGGAGTCGTAGAGACACCAGAGCAGAGATAAATTAGGAGTCGCAGAGATGGAAGAGAAGAGCGTGGGTGGAATCAGTAGGCGTGCTGATGATTGAGCTTCAGAGGGAACAGATTTAAGTGAAGCAAGAGACAGTCTGGTGTCTGATTGTGTACATAATGTGTGTGTGTGTGTGTGTGTGTGTGTGTGTGTAATCATGCTGCAAGTGTAAATACGTATCAGGTAAAATGATCTGATTTCGCCCTGAAATCATGTGGCGTAAATTAAATGCCCATAAACCAATAAAAAATAATGCAGAAATGACGACGTGCACATTTGTGTGAGTGCGTTCATGTATGCAGACGTGTGTGTGTGTAAGCAGCCTGAAGCCTTGTTTACACAGGAGTGGAGTGATCTATCTAACCTGCAGTGCCCACAGCGGTAGAGGTCTATCCACCCAGATGATCAGTTTCCTACAGAGCGGAAGAAAAGGACAGAAGAGAGAGACGTGTCAAAAAAAAAAATTACAAACTACTAAAATGGAAAATACATTTAAAGGAATGGAAATCAGATGCCCCCCTCCTGATTAGAATGTGGCTCTCTGAAATAGCTGTATACCCCGAGAGATAATATCTTACTCGCTGAGGAATAAGAGCAAAACATTTGACAAAATATGGCAACCCTTTGTGAGTTATATGGAAAAGTTCCCATTGCACCAGACTGACTGTCCCTTGTTACAGTCTTCCTGTATTAAATGTATGATTGACTATATGATCCTCGAGGTGAGATGTTGACCTGTGTTTATTTAGTTACATTATTTTGTTGTCATTGCTGATGTTGTCTTCTAATCAATTTTGATCGGTTTATTGTTTGTCTTGTTGACCCTGTACTGTAATTCATTGGTTATGTCAATGTTTAAAAAAAACAAAAAAAACATTTAAAGGTCCCATATTATGCTCATTTTCAGGTTCATGCTTGTCTTTTGGGTTTCTAGTACAACATGTTTACATGATTTAATGTTCAAAAACCACATTCTTTTTCTTATACCGTCTGTCTGAATACACCTGTATTCACCCTCTGTCTGAAACGCTACGTTTTAGCGCTTGTCCCGCCTGTAGTTGTGACATTACAAGTCCTGACTTGCTTAAAAACACCGTTTCTGAATACGGGCTGTGTGCATTTCTCCATGGATTGAGCATTTTGATACTTTCACAGTATTTATATAGTAAATCTCATGCACTTCCTACAATATGGAGCCTTTCAAGTATTTTATGCCAACAGGAACCATGAACAAACTCATGTCACTATGTTACATTTAATTATGCGGTTTACAACTGAACAACAATGGACTGCACAGCTGCCAATGTGCTCATATTGTTGGAGAAAAGCAATATTCACATAGCTAAATTGAAATTTACAGTCTTATTGTGAGAGAAAGGCCGTTTCCGCCCCCCCCCCCTCCAAAGACACCCTGGGGCTTATCATGGCTGCTTGCCTCTGATTTGCTCTGGTGTTTCTGCTGCCTTGAGCAGGAGGCGGCCCATCCCTTTCCTGAGCTCACCCTGTCAGCCTCCTTATTCATTTGGAGCCAGAGCTTAGCCAGTGTCACCGGTCACCAATTAGATCAATAGGTCCCTGAGCAGGAGACATGGTAGGCTACAGCCTCGGGTCCATGCACACTTCCTGGTTTCTCTCTCTGCCACTGTATATTACATGCTTTATCTCCACTAGGTCGCTGTTGATTAGGCTGCACAGGCACTACATACATATTATGTTGACAGGTAACCCATACAGTTGGACTGTGACGAATGGATGTGGATAATGCTCAATATGATACAATTAAGTGAAGTTGCATTGATTGCAACATTTCCGACCAGTGGGCCGGTGTTGGGGATTCTGGTCCTCCTGAACGTGCATGGTCCTCGTCTGCAGGCCAAAGCCATCACTCCTAATTATAAACTCACATGCTTACCAGTCAAACTCACTCCAGGGACGGGATGATGTGTTCTGTTTGGTGCAGTTTACGCCGTTCACGCTGCAGAGAAGAAGAAGAAAAAAAAAAGGCAATGAAAGTAACTTCTTGTCCAGCTTCTGTCACCAAAACTGGACCCTCAGCTCAGTCCAAATATCAGTTTATTTTCCTGATTGCATCTCCACCCCCTCTCTTCTCCCACCACCATCTCACATCCAATCCTTTTTTACGGGATACTCTATACACACACTGTTATCACATCTATTGACCTGGCGCACTTGTTATCAGGCCTCCACACTCACAAAGACTTTGTTTCACCTCATTAAACCCCCGCTATCACCGTTTCTCTCACCAGTCCTGCCTTCCGTCTTGCGGGTTGTCCAGTAGGACTCTGACAATGTAGAGGAGGCAGCTCAGCACTTTCAGAGCAAAGTTAAACATTCGCACTCGCAGACCTGCAATGGGAAAAAAGAAATCAATAAATATCAGCAGCTGAATTTATAAAGATATGTTTTACCTTTTAAAGGAGAGACACTTCAGGCAAAAACATTATTTTTTCATGAGATTTTGTGCTACTTTGCTTCCATAACGTGTCTTCTTTCAGACTAGTCGAAAGAAAACATAAAAAAATACTATACTTTGTTTATTTGCGTCTGTAGATTTCTCCTAAATTCACCAAAAGTTAGCATTAGATAGTACCTAATTTGCATATTTAAACATAACATTTCTGAAAACTTGTAATACAAAAAAGAATTGTCTTCATGTAAGTAATTAATTGGGGAAGTGTCATGGTGATAGATATTCGATAAATTGTTTTACCTTATTCACCATGAAGTATCTTGTACAGACTTTTACACTGTATATCTTTAAAGGCTCAAACTCAAACTCTGAGCCAGAAATCTTCACTTCAGTAGCACTTACACCAAACTTTCTCATCTTATTCCTATCTATATTCTGGAGGTTTTTATAGGGCTGTCTTATAAATCATTCATATCCTGATTTATATAACATTTTATTCCTAAAAACATGGCGATTTTTTATGGCTGTTGACAGTATTTTCTGATTAATGGAATGGTAAAAAGAGATTTCCCTCTGTAAAAACCTTTGAGTCATGTCAACAAAATGAAACAAGAATTTTGAGCATGGCTTTATTTAATATTCAGATTTCTGTTGTGGAAATGTATGCAAACTAGGACATATGTAGTAATGCCTAATTCAAAAATAATTGTCTTAAAGTAAGTAATCAACTGGGGATGTTTCATGGTGATATATATTAGTTAAAGATTTTATGTTATCCACCTGTAGCGTCTCCCCTTAATATAATTACAAATGTGTGTGTGTGTTTTTTTTTCATGCATAATTTAAAAATATGACACTGAATAGAGCTCTGTATGATTCTTTGCTCTATGCACCTAACATATGAATACAAGTTTTAGCACAACACAACACAGAAAAACAAACAAAAAACAGAACAGCCTTGGGGAACCAACAGCAGTTCATAAGCCATTTATCACCACTACCAAAAGATTGTTCTGCAAAACACAATTCATCACATCTTTTCAATAAAGCATGTGCAGCTGGTTGACAATGTTTGGCTTAATGTAGCAGAAAATGTATACAGTATTTCATCTTGTTTTCTGAAAGTTAATCTTGTATCCCTTATACCTCAATTTGGATTACTACAGTATGTTATTTCAGCAGTAATTAACCCGTGAATGAAAACGGATCATTGAAGATCATTGGGTTAATTTGCAATTTTTATTTATTTTCCTAAATCATGTTTTTTTAATGTCCAGTCTGGGGAATATCAATCAAACTGGTGTTTGGTTGTTTTGATAAGATATCTCAAAATATTTGGATTTTCATACATCATATTTTTTATTGTGCATTCAAGGGGATATCTATCAAACGGGTGTTGGTTTATTCATTTTCAGAATGGCTTTTATCTGTTTTTGCAAGTTTGTTAATGTTTAACTCATTAAGTAAAGTACACCTGTTTGTACTTCAGCTTTTATGAGTATATACTGTATGTTTAATGACTGTATGCATGCAGGAGAAAATAAATATAAAGGTACATGACACACGGACACATAAAACTGTCACAAAGAACAACTGGTGATGAAATGCAGAGTAAAAATGACAGCACATCAAAGTGACAGACATCTCTTTAATAATATAAGAGCAGCTCGTGTAGAAAGAACAAAACAGCCAGCAGACAGAGAATTCACCCAACAAATTGCAGACAGAGAAAGTGTGATCCCAAACACAGAGAAACTCACTGGATCTTTGGTTTTTGATGAAGAACAGCTTGAGACGCTCCTTGAAAGTGTTCTCATTCACATAGAACTCCACCTGCACCCTGAGAGAGGGACGGGGAGAAGGGCAGGGACAAAGACAGGGAGGGTGCAAAAGAGAGAGAAAAAAGAGGTGATTGACGAGATAACGTACGGCTTTTATGGAGTCAAATCAAGAGACGAAACGAGAGGGGGGCTGGGAGGGGAATAGAATAAAAAGGTGAGGAAGAAAAAGGTGGACAGTTGAGCAAACTGGAGATGAGAAAAGGTGATAATGATTATTTGAACACTGAAACGTATGGAAATAAGAGCTGGCTGCATTAAAGACTAATGGGTTTTGGGAGGAAATGGTGTTCCTGCTTGTCCGCCTGCCCATAGGCCCAGACAGCTGCAGTCAGTCTCGTTATTTCCACTGATTAAATATAGAGCAACAAATTACTTCCCTCTGATGTTTCTGCTGAACATGGGAGGCCGTAATTGCTGCTCTTTCTCCCTTTTCCATTCTGGCACCCTCCTGTTAGAGGGACCCACACATCTACTGTACACACACACAGGTCTAAAATACACACCTGTAACAGGGTCATTTGGATTATTAGACCATCTGACATGGACGCTCATGGAGAGACATGATTATAATGACAAAGAGACACTCTTCAGGCAGCTCTCACATGTGTACAGGCACATAACCACCGACGGTGACTGTATTTCCTGTCTGAGCACCTCGGGGGAGACTTCTCAGTAGCTCTCCTTTCATCCTATGGAGGGAAGAGGGGATGACTCAGGTCGAGGATGAAAAACGCCAGGCCCGGCTCGCCGGTGGTCTCCTCACAACACACGGACAGATGAAAGGGAGGCAGAACAACTGCAATCTATTCTGTCTGCAGGAAGAGGAAGAGATGGGGAGGAGGGGAGGCGGGGGTCTTCCCAGGGTTCCAAAGTGACGCTATACCAAACAGGCAGACCAAAAAAAAAGCCAACGCGCTTTCCCAGCAACATTTGGGGGGTAACTTTCCTCTGTGTTGCTATGGCAACACAGGATTCGTTGTCTTTTCCCTCCCTCTCACATGAGCAGATGTGAGCAAACACATACTTGTGAAGTGTGTTCAGAGCACCAGAGACGATAGCCCGCGCTGCAACTTGTTGACGGCTCCCTTCGCTCTGAACAGCCTGTCGACAATAAGGCTTTTTGTACACAACACATGATGGAGAAGAGAAGAAGAAGAACATGCAGATATGCACAGCTCCACAGGCTCGCAAAAGCTCATGGGGTGTGTAATTGCACCTTTGGATTAGAAAATGACTTTGAATGAATTGCTGAGGCACCCTGCAGTATTTGCAGTCATAAGGAAAGATTGTGTGTGTGTGTGTGTGTGGGGGTGTGTGGGTGTGTCGTACTGAGCTAATCGACTATACGACTGTACAAGTTATTTCATGCACAGAGCAATCACACCATCAATACCATGGTGACAATAAGCACTGGGATCCATTATCACCAGTTTCTAAAGTAAATAGCATTGCAACAGAATACATGCAATGGCATTATGTCCTCCTATTTTTCCTAAATTAGTGTAACTGTGCTAATCAGAGAGTATTTTTTATAGATCCTAATCAAAATTTGAGGGATTACAAATGAGCCGGTGTGATTTCACAGAAATACGTGAAATGGCCACGACCTCTTAATACCGAATTACGTGGTGGTGTCACATATTGTGTTAAAATTACGTGCTGCCACCACGAGAACAATGTCAATGGAAAGTCTATTAGGATGCTTTGCTGTGGTGGACACACGAGGTTCACCCTGATCATGATAGAGCGTCCAGACCGAAACTCACGGAAATGTAGATGTTTTTCTTTCTGTGCCTAAACCTTATAAAACTCACGGAAATGTAGATGTTTTTTGTCGTGTTGGCAACACGTAATTTTAACCGTGGTGGGAACACAATATGCGACAACACCATGTAATTCGGTTAAGCGGTCGTGGTCGTTTCACGCATTTCTGTGAGATCAGGTTGAATGAGCTTTTGAAATAAAAAGAGAAGAAATTGAAGAAACAAACGAGTCTGTGTGTGCGGTCCAGTCCTCCTCCTCAAACCGGATTACAAATGGTTTACATGATGTTCAAGACTAAAGAACAGAAAACAACAGTAAGAAAACTGTTTTCCATGATGCATAATATTTTTGCATGCTGTGAAAAAAGGCAGTGAAGATACTGTTTTCTCCAAGATAAGAAAACATGCAGTTGGAAATTCAACAAGAATAAACCTATTGGTGAAAAAATCTTTATATCCAATGCAAGTCGACTTTTTTTTTCTGTTTTCATGGTGTACATATGCACTATTCTTGTGCACATTTAATTAGAAAATAATCAAAAAGTATCAAATATAATATTACAATCTCTAAAGAACTGAAGCCATTCATGTGTTCACGCACCCGAAAACTATGGCCTTATGCTCCGCAGAATCCAGTGTGCAGAATCCATTTCTCCGTCATTTAGATTTAGTTTTAGGTTTCCCACAGCAAGATAAGATAATTGTATATGTGTTGCAGGTCTTCTTAAGAGCTCCATGGTGTCAAGTTCTGGGTTATCATCCTCATAACAAACCAAAATGGTAAAAGCTTTAGTGTTTAATGCTCGCTCTCCCTCAAGTTAATGTCCTCTTTTACAACCAAATCCATCAGGCGCTGCACCTCACAGTGCTTTTCTATTCTTTGCCAAACCTCCAGTTTCTCATTGCCTGTTTGTTATTGCCTTAAGACACTTAAGGTGACATACGTTCCTAAATCCAGCATCCGTGGATTTCTTCATTCATCAGTTCAAGTCCTTAAAGCCTCTTCAAACTCTGTGAAAAGAAGCTGCGATAACTTCCCAGGAGAAGAGGATAATTTCAGAGGTCATTTTGCCCTTGATGCGTTTCTCTCAGCGAGAGCCTTTCCACTTGAGTGTACAACAGGGGATGAAAAGTAAAGTAGAAATATAGCCCAATAAAGAGTTGAGCTGTGGGATAGATTGAGTGTCGGGAGCTTTAATCTAAGGGGGGGGAGGGGGGGGGGAGAGAAAAACACATTAAAAACCCATAAAGAGAATTATTTCAAAACAAAGGACAGACAAGTACATCACGACGGCACCTCTGGGCAATAGCCACACACCAGCCCCCCCACCCAAGGCCCTCCAAAAAGCACAGGAAAAAACAAATGATTACATAATTGTTAAGGAAAAACTGCTTTAGGATACTGTTGAGTTGAAAAAAAAAAGAAACATGTCACTGGATTAAAGAACAATCATTTTAATGTATCGTGTGAGATTCACCAGAGAATAACCCTCAAAGAGGTCCTCCTCTGTTTCACTCGGCTCTGCTCCACATTTAAAATATAGGTTTATCACGCTAATTATTTTGAGTCAGGCATCTAAGAACATCTCATGGGCTTTAATCAAGCAAGAACAGCAGCTTTAACAGCTGGAAATAAGAGAACATGAAGAAAGGGGCATGGCATAACATTTCAAACCTGAGCCTGGGGAGAGAATTAGCATTTTTCTGCATTTGCATGTAGGCTACACTCTGAGAGTTGAAGTGTGAGAGAGAGAGAGGGAGAGAGAGAGCGAGAGAAAGAGAGAGAGAGACAGAGAGAGAGAGAGAGAGAGAGAGAGAGAAAGAGAGAGAGAGAGAGAGAGAGGGAGAGAGAGAGAGACAGAGAGAGAGAGAGAAAGAGAGAGAGAGAGAGAGAGAGAAAGAGAGAGAGAGAGAGAGAGAGAGAGAGAGGGAGAGAGAGAGAGAGAGACACATACAGA
>JAOVVB010181481.1:0-11232 GCA_028570985.1 Heterobranchus longifilis | reverse complement strand
ATAACAGAGGTAGACAGACAGACAGACAGACAGACAGACAGACAGACAGACACAGACAGACAGACAGACAGACAGACAGATCAATAGATACTACATGTAAAGGTGAAAAATCTCAGATTTTCATTGCACAAGGTTATTTTTACATTCTCTAAATCAGTGGTTCTCAAAGTGGGGTCCGGGGACCCCCAGGAGTCCTTAAGCAGGTTCCTGTGGGTCCCCAGCAAAAAGGGGAATTCCTTTCCTCTCACCTTCTTCTGCTGCTGGCTGAGTAACGCGCGCTCGAAGCGCAGCACTTTGGAAATGTCCAGGCTTTCTTTACAGAAGGAGTTGAGGCCCTCCGTCAGGTCGTCAAGAAGCGACTGAACGAACACCCAGCTGAACTTCAGCGTGCTAATGACGCGCTGCACAATGTTTTCTGTAAGGACAGGACGTAATGTATCAGCATATTATTTTCTAATAAGAGAAAAAAAGATTTTCCCTGCTCTTGTACGCTTGTTCATACAGTATTAGAGCAATAACAAATAGAAAGTCATTAATAATAAAATAACACTTTACTTGTGGCAGAACGTCGGTTTGTTGTGAGTGTAATTTAGCAGGGACGTGCACAGCGAGACCCCAGGTAGTGCTCAAGCACTTTTGCCCTCTGACCAGATAATTGCCCTTTTTGAAAGACATTTTTTATTCATTTCTTTTTCCAATTTTATATTTGAGTTTTTTTTTATGTGGCCCATGGCAGCAATTCAAAAGGAGAATGAGAGTGATAGCCTCATAAAACAACAGTCCATCAGAGTAGCTCGTACACAGTTTTTGCTGTCTATAGTTGTTACACATTTCCAAATGGTTTCTTGATGTTTGTCTTGTTGTTTGTTACGGGCATAGCTTTTTTTAAAGATGGGATGTTGTTGATGCGCTTGTAGGTTTACCTTACACACCCCGTGTATTTTTGACATTTTACACTGCCCAGGGCCACAAACCTTTTCCTATATGTAGGGGACAAGAGACGTTTCTCTGTATCAGGACACCAAAACGGCCTGATCTACTAGGCCTGTAGTTTGGAGGGTAGATTGGTTGGTTTATCATTTTATTTATTCAGAGAACAGCCTTTTTTTCAATTTTGTGTAAAGACTTCTTGATTTTATTTATTTTAAAGAGCACTAAAGTTTGCACAGTGTCATTGTTTTCTTTGTTGTTGCCAATGCCTGTCCTTGTGATACAGAAATAGTGAATAATAAAATAAAATAAAATAAAATAAAATAAAATAAAATAAAATAATAAATAAATAAATACTGTAACATTTTTTTTTCAGTAAATAATTATGAGAGGGGTGCCCTTTTTTTCACTTGAGCACCTGACCCCCAAAATGTCTGTGCACGCCACTGTAATGTAGTGCTTGTTTACCTTTCTCCTCCTCTGCCTCTTCCTCCACAGTGCTCTCGTCCAGCTCATCCTCACTCGAGTCCGCTCTGTCAATGCCTGGACCAAAGAAGATTTAAAGGGATAGTTGACATTAACAATGAAATGCAAACAGCTCAAGTGTTTCATACTCCTGTTTTTTTTTTTTTTGATTCCCTCCTATCCGTTATTGTATTGTTTATTGAGCTTTTATTATTAAAGCTCAGCCTTTTGTTTTGCAAACTGCCTGCCTCGAGTTTCTGCATTTTGGTCCACCTGCTTTACTCCTCACCTTCCTAGAAATATTAAAATCTGATGGACAGATCGAAGCAAAGTTTTAACTAAGAGGGCACACGGAGAGTACAGACCTCCACCAAGGCATGCCAGATCTCGCAATGTTAATGTTCCAACTTGAGGGGGCGTTCACATGAATGTTCCCAGTCAGGAACAAATTTTTCTGATTATTCATACACCACATGAATGCAGCACAAATGAGCCTATCTCGCAATGTTAACGAAAGTGAAAAATAATTTGTGTATCCACTCCGTTATTTGAATTTGCTCTAAAATTTAAAGAGTTCTTCCTTGCCTTATGCTACACCCTTTCAACAAGATTCATAAAAATCGGGCCAGTAGTTTTTTTGTAATCCTGCTGACAAAAAAACAAACCCAGACGAAATCATGACATCCTTGGCAGAGGCCCTTCCATTTTGGGCACTTAGGGCAGGAGAAACCTTTGAAAACAAATTAGTGTATCTTATAATCTACTGCCTTTACATTTTCCAGCACATTCATGCTCTGCAGAGGGTAAACCTTTGGATTTTAATGACCTTATATCAAACCCGGGACCTTCCAGTCTCAGAATTGTCTCTAAATGTTCAAATCATCACTAAATAGTTTAATATAATTTATAACTGCATGAAACAAGGTGGTTTGAATTTGAATTCAAAGCCTGATATGATGAAATGAAGACTACAGAGGAGGATTCGACGCTCTCTCACCCTGCTGTCTCTGCAGCTCTCTCTTTTCTCTCTTCTTCTCCTCTTTCTTTATTTTCTTCTTCTGCTTCTTCATGTCCTTCAGAGCCGACTTGGAGCTGGTGACCCAGGCGTCGTACGCCAACTGTGATATCAAAGACACGGATACACACCGTTACAACATACAGCAACACATCTGTTCACTTTTAAAGTACGGTCCTTGAGCATATGGAAAACATCAAACGGATCGTTTTCATTCGTCGCTAGTTTCAGGTGTTTTTCTGGCTCTCACCTGGAAAGCAGATTTCTTCTTCGGTGGTGGTTCCTCTTCTTTCTTCTCTGTAACTTCCTCCTCTTCCTCCTCGCTGTCGCTCTCAAACAGGTGGTAGCCACAGTTGTTCTCCACTGCATGAGGCAGAAAACTGCATCACTATTGAGCTTTTGAGCAAGCACAGCAGCTCCGTGGACGCATTTACTGTTTTGTTACGTAACCTGGGTTACAAACATTTGAGGAGATGACATGATAGGAAACAGCAGAGCATTCATCATTCCCTCTGAGAGCACGGAGCAGTGTTTAAGTGTGTGATGCTGCAGCTCACCTCCGGGCTGAGACACCCAGGGCTTCCACCATTTCCCGGCATCTTTTTTTGCCTTCTCATCATCACCTGGAAAACACATGGATTTAGTCATCGCATATTCGCTGATTTTCTCCCTTTTATAAAGTGAAAATCAGTGAAAAGTGCATTATAAAACACGGCATGATGCCGGCTGTCCTCATTCACTGTACATATAATATGTTGGATGTTTATTATCTTTCATCATAAAAACAAACTTCAATTAAATGTCTGAATTTATATAGCCAAAAAGATTGGAGCTTTAATGCGAGATTGGTAATTCTTTATATTAAGATCCATGAAATAATAATGAATAACTATTAATGCTTATTAACATTAGTATGTGTTAATAAGACTATATAAGTATTAATAATAGCATCATAAGCATGTTTATTGTTATATTACAAGACACTCATAAGCGCCTATAAGAAATAGTTTATAGACTAATTAAGAACATTAATAAAAGCGTTATGAGTAATGTTATTAAGCATCTTATAATGACTTAGAAATAGGGCTGATTTTATCAAAAAGTCTACAGTCTTAAGAAAACATTTTTGTTAGTACAGATCCTCACAAAAAATCAGACCCTAATCATTTTAATCGTTTTTCAATGAAAATGTAAGGAAGCCCAGAGGTAATTTTTTTTCTAATCTATTCATTTTTCTAATTTTTCATCTGTGAAAACTGGTGGATTTAATTCATTTTATTTATTTATTTATTTAGAAAAACTGAGCCTGAAAAGAAAAATAATCTGTTTTCACAGATTTAAAAAAAAAAAAAAAAAAAAAAATATATATATATATATATTTGTGTATATATATATATATATATATATATATATATATATATATATACAGATCTTGCTTGCCTCTCGGAGCTTCCGTAAAAAACATGAATAATGATGCAAAAATTGGAATTCCTTCTAATATCGCAAATCATATCGCAATTGCAATATCGGTTAAAATAATTGCAATTGGGTATTTTTTCAAAATCGTTCAGCCCTACTTATAAGGGCCTCATTACCTATTAATGAATGCTTATTACAAGGACCTTAATATAAAATGTTACCATCTATTTATTTATTTTTGGTTAGTAGATGTGAAATAATACCAAGAGACTTTGTAACTAAAATATTTTTCAGAGACGGTGCCTATGAAACTGTGACTGGTTTATTAACAGTAGAAACAGAGAATAGAGTTGCTTGTGTTACCCAGTGTCACCTGCTCCTGAACAGCAGGAAGAGCTGGTTTCTCTGCTGCTGCTGCCGGCCCGCTCTTCTGTTTAGACTTGATCTTCTCCATCCTGCAGGAGGAGGGCGGAAAGGAAAGTTAGCTGCTCACTGAGAAGATAAAAAATGTTAAGATTGTGAAATTCTGTTGGTCGTCACTGAAACTGGGTCCATTTATTCATTAATTCACAGTCAGAACAGCAGAGCTGAAAAGTTGTAAATGTACTTTATACTGACTCTACACTGTTTAAAGTGTCTTACTGTTTCTTCAGTGTCTCCACAGATTTCTTCTCCATCTCCAGTCTGGCTGCTACCTGCTTCTTCACTCGGGCCTCAAACAGCTCGGCGCCCCTACAGGTCGAGAGAGCCTCTGTTCATTTCATCACTGCTGCACTTAAAACACCTTTTACTACTTTGTTTACGAGTTAGTGATCTCTTAATACAATGACAACTACAACACAGTTGATTGTTGTGTAAGGAAACAACAGACAAAAAAAGAGGCATGAGTTATTCATGAATTAGGCCTTCTGATGCCATTTTAGCAGACAGATTTTTACAAACACATAATTAATTATCAAAATGTAAAGAAAACGTAAAGAAAAACTTTCTTAACCATACATGTATGAGGCCTTTTTGCAGCCCTTGGTGGTTTGGGACCCGAGGCAATTGCCTACCTTTCCATAATGACAAAGTCCGCCTCAGTGCACGTCACATGATGTGATGATGTCATTAAGAGCATATAATGTGAATAATTCAATGTGAATGAATAAATGCTCTAGCTTATAATGCTTCTTATTTTAGGTCGATTTATGTGTAAACCACGGCCCTCGCGGCCGCCCGCAGGAGGTTTTCAGAGGGTTAAAAGTATGTTCGGGACCTAAACTGTGTGTGTGTGTGGAGTACAGACCTGGAGGCCAGTATCTTGGAAGACTTCAGGTCAGACACCACGTAGAGGAAGTAGTAGCTGAGGAACACCCTCCTCTGTGCCAGGAGGACAGTGAAACAGATGGCGTCCCAGACGATGCCGGCCTCGCCCTCCGGCAGCTCGCACTCATCGTCAGGAGCAGCTGACGGGATGGAAGAAAATACTCTGTTCAGATCATTTGACAAAACTATTAAGGGACATAAAAAAAAAGGTGCTCAATAAAGTCTCAGTTCCCTGTTTTCTGCATCTTCTACATGCTACAACTCTGATTTACTTACAAACACGAGATTGAACTGAGATTTCAGATGCATCATCTGTTACAGACACTTACGGACGTCGTAGCCTTTGATGGTGCAGAACATGCTGAAGGCCTGAATCAGCCAGCAGCCGTTCTTCAGCAGGCTGTCCAGGTAGGCACAGGAGCCCAGCTGATCACACAAAACACAGGGATGGCAGAAAGAGGCTATAATTGACAGGAGAGAGCCTGCTAAAATACGGTAACCAGAAGTCCACGTATTCCAGGGACAGTCCGCGTTTTTGGTGGCCTGTCCCCGGCTGGAGCCGTCCCTGGAAATGTACCCAATTTTTAACTGTGCATTAAAAACAGATTGCAAAGTGAGATAATATTTTACGTAGCAAGAACGACCGGGCAGCAGATCGCACCCGTTAAATTTCTGTGTCAAATGTGAGCTAAATATTCAAAATATATCATCTCGAGAACTGTAACCAAATGTTTACATTTGGTTACATTTGGTGCCTCATGCTTATCTGTCTTGTTCGTATAGATAATTTCTACAAACTGTATTGAACCATTGTACTTTGACCATTTTCTTTATTGTGTGTACCATAGCTTCACTTTCTGCGTCATTTTCTGACACGGTTTACAAAGTTACTTAGTTAGTACCCAGTTTTATCAGTCAGTCTGCACCATAGTTCATTAGAGCAGTGGATCCCAACTGTTTTCCTTCAGGGGCCCCTTTTCTATCACTGAGTAAACTGACGGCCCCTGAGTAAAGCTGGAGATATACTTGTTTTTACTTGTTTTGAACATATGATGCTACCTCGCATATCCTGCATCTGTTTTGTCCGTTGTACTCAGAAATTAACATGACGCGATGTCTCCAGATTTAGTACCATATTTTATGGATATTTCATATAATATTCAGTGCAGAACAATAACGGTACAGTACAGCTGATAAGTTGTGTTAAAGTTTGTGTTAAACGAGCGACTTGGTTGAATTTTGAGCAGATTATTTCCTGTGAATATTACATGACAGATGAGTTCTGCTGTTATTTTTTGGAACTTTTAATACAATTCTCTATATTGTGTTTTTTTTTGTTTTTATCATAATAGTTCCCTTATCCTGGGAGGTTTTTGCAGTTTCTATCTTCTAATAATCCAACCTTTAAAAATAACAATTTCATTTAATTTTCTTCACAAAAATGAATGAAATGCTGAGATATGGGCCAACTGTATATATATTTTAAAAGTTGTCTTGCTCTGTGTTCAGACCGGGCGCGAAGAAATTAATCTACTCGCTTAATTCGTTTGGACGCTGGAATCTTCTGCTTTCATCGCGTCATTCCTGCGAGTAGTCCCGAGCCTCGCCGCGGAAGTTCAGATATTTCAAGTCACGTGATGAGCGAATTTGCATCATTCGCGCGTCATCGCGCCGCACAATTCGCATCATTCGCATCATTTGTGCGTTATCGCGCCGTGCAATTCACGTCATCACGCCGCCCGACCGGAACTCGCGAGTAATCGCGTCTTTACATTGACTTTATATGTAATTCATTTGCGCGAATTAATTTATTCATGCCCGGTCTGAACACACCCCTTAAAATCAAGAAGGCCTCAGGACCCCCACGTTGGGAACCAGTGCATTAGAGTACAACAGTTACCATGGTCAAAACACATGAAACCAGAATTATACATAATTTATACATAATAAAATTGGATATTTTAATGATATATTGACCGCTAAACTGGAAATGTCCCATTTTTTCATTTCAGAAATGTTGTCACCTTATGCTAAAATAAAAGCTAACACATGAAGCGGTGTGTGTTTTAACTGCTGCCCTTGTTTGCGGCGCGGTAACTCACAGACAGCAGGTTCTTCATGGCGATCACAAAGCAGGTGTATCCGATGAGCCAGTCCCACAGTCGCAGGATGTATCTGACCGGCTGCATCAGCACGCTGCCTCCAAACAGCATGAAGTAGAAACAGGCCACCAGGTAGCCCAGGCAGAAGATGTTGATCCGCGTGGTGCCGGTGATGAAGATGAGGCACAGCACCAGCCAGAAGAAATAGCTGAAAACGAAAACCTTCGCCATGTCGAGGTAGCACCTGAGGACCAGACAGAGAGGGACACTCAGAAAGAGCAGCATAAAAAAACATGCTGCCAGAACAGATAAAAACAGCATCTTTTGTATCTACTTGTTCTCTAAAAAAGGTATTAAAACTCAAATATTGGCTAAAATTGCAGAATTTTACTGAAAGGAATAGTTTCTCATGTACACTAAATATGAATCTATTGCCAGCAAACAATTAGCTTAGCTTAGCTTAGCATAAAGACTGGATGCAGGGGAAACAACTATTCTATTTTTTTATTTTTACAATTTTGGCTCTGACCAAAGTAAAAACATCTCTAAAGCTCATAATTACCATGTTGTATCCATATAATCTTTTTTATACAGTCTATGGTTGTATCCACTTTTTCCATAAAATGTCAAACTATTCCTTAAACACTTGTGTCAATGAATGTTTTTGCTGTTGTTATAGGCTATAAATAAAGGGTTAATTTGTTTTTATTGATTTTCCTAAATCCTGTTTTTTGTGCAATCCATTGCATATCAATCAAACTGGTGTTTGGTTGTTTTTATAAGATATCTAAAAAAGTAATATTTTTTCATGAATAATATATTTTTATTGTGCACTGAAAGAGAAAATGAATCAAACTGGTGTTGGTTTATTCATTTTAAGAATGTTTTTTTTATCTGTTTTTGCAAATTCAAACTCTTCAAATGCATCTGATGCTTATTTTTGTTAGCGATTAATCTATGATTTTCTTGATTAATCGATTGTTTAATAAGTCAATATGAAATATAAATAGAAAAAGTGCAAAAATTCCCACAGAAAGTTTCAACATAAGTGACATTTAAATAATAGATAATCAAAACTGTTGATTTGTTTCCAGTCAGTGACTAAAAACTACGTTTCAGTATTATTTATTATTACAGTAATCAATATGGCAAAACACCACATCCCATTTATCAATGAGTATGCGTTGATCAATGACATCTATTGACATATAAAATACAATCAACTTCATCATCAGTCAATGAAACAGTTTCTTTGCATCGTCTGAATCTGATGAAGGAGCAGAAAGTGAAATGGGAAACATCCAGGAGTGCTGATCCAGCAGTTTCAGTTTACCAGAACAGCTTTCATGAATTAATGATCTAATTCGAAACCTTAATGCTCCTTAAATGACCACAAACCAGCGCGATGGACTCAACATATTCTCCACCTGCAGTTTAACACACAGAGCAGGAAGCTGCTGGAAGAGATTAACTAAGTGCTGTTGTATTTCCTGTTCACATCTCGGGTCTATAAACTCGTTCTGGGAAAGGAGAAAATAAATCAAACATCAAGAAAAAATCTAAAAAGCAAAACAACAAAACTCAAAATGATTTGAAATAGTTTTAAATAATTAAAAGGAAAAGCAACACATTTGTGAAGCTGGAAGCTGCAGGAAAAATTACTAATAAAATAGCTGCAGCTTAATTTTCTACCAATCAGCTGTACTTGTATTAACTGTTGGGTAGTTTAATTTATAACAACATATTTTATAAGCTCTTCATATATTTTGTGTGTAAATATCTTAATTTATAAAGTAACTAAAGCTGTCAGATAAATGTAGTGGAGTAAAAAGTTCAATATTTCCCTCTGTGATGTAGTGGAGTACAAGTATAATGTTGTGTTCAGACCAGACGTGAATAAAATAATCTACTCGCTTAATTTGCGCGAGTTTGGATGCTGGAATCTTTTGTTTTGACTCGCTTCATTCGCGCAATTATTCACGTCGCTCGCTGCAGAAGTTCAGATTTTTCAACTCACGTGAATGAGTGTCCGGTGTGTACACGACATTAAGCAGCACCAAGACTCTACTCCTGGTAAAAAAAAAATACTTCTCAAGAAAAAAAGTCGAAGATGAAAGAACAAAATAAAAAGCAGTTGTTTCTGACCTGCAGTGGAGGAAGTTATCGACGGGGATGAACTGGTTGAAGGAACAAGGATCCAGACTACGGCTGATCTCAACGTTGTCTCCGGCCAGCAGTCGCACCGCCGCTCGGTTCTCCTCCTCAAACACCTGCCACTGCAGAGAGGAGCAGAGCAGCAGGAGGTGGTCGTCTGCACAGAGCCGGAGAGAGGAGGGGTCAAAATGTCACACGAGGAATCACAGAGGAGGAATAGTTTCAAAGTCAGGAGAGAAGAAAGACAAACTCACAGAATATGAATAACGGATTGGGACTCATGGCGAAGTCAGGCAGGTAAAACCACTTGATAACATTAGAGGTCAAAGGTTGAACTGCGGTTCTCCAGGGGTAATCTGATGAGAGCAGAGAGCAGAACAGCATACGATGAGACTAACAGTGACTTTTTGTGTTTTGATGTTGTGTGAAACGAGTTAATCAATAGGTCAGGTGACAGAAAGTTAATCCTACCACTCCGACAGCAACTATTTTTTACATTGATTAATTGTTTCAGTAATTTTTCCAAGCAAAAACACAAAACATTTGCTGGTGCCAGCTTCTCAAATGTGAGAGTTTGATGATTTTCTTTGACATATATGGTAGTAAAACATTTTTTAAATCGCTAATCTTCTTGCTAGTCTTGCTAATCTAATCTTGTTCTTGATTGTAACTGTTTTTCCTGTGTCTTTTTGTTTTAATTGATATAGCCATGTATTGTTTTTTTTTAATTATTGCTATTTAATTTTAGTTGTGTCTGCATTCATTGTTTGTACCTCTGCACCATTGAAAATGAGGGTTCTCCTTCAATGTGTTTCTGAGGTTTTAGATAAATAAAATTAATTAATGAAAAAATGAAAAATGAAAAGTCTTGGGTTTCAGACTGATGATTGTATAAAATAATTAAAAGATTATGGATAAAATATTTCATGATTTTAACTTGGACCCCAATTATAATGGACATCTTTCACTATTTTCTGACATTTCATAGACCACAAAATTAATGGATTAATCAAGGAAATCATCATCAGATTAATCAAGAATGAAAAATAATCATTAGTTGTAGTCCTAGTATTAGTCAAATAGACAGAAAATTCATTGCCAACTATTTATAAAATTGATTAATCAAGCACAAATTTTAAACAGTCTGTAAAATTTGTTGCTTTTCTCTGTTTTCCATCATTAGTTTTTGGACTGTTGGTCAGACAAAAAGGCTTGAATTTGATTATTCTACTGATTAAACCATTAATCGGTTAATCCAAAAAATGATTGACAGATTTATCAATGACACATTTCACGCTGTGATGTTTAGCACAGTTTTTTTTACATTAATCAATCAGTGTAGATGGTACTACAGTCTTTGGTTTTCTGATTGAGGTTAAACTTTCTGTAAATGTCACTCTGCGTGCTCGTGGCCATACCACACACCAACAAATGTTAATGTTTTAAGAAACTGGATATAACTGATATATAATTATATCAATAGTTTCTAAAAAAATCACAGAATTATTCAAAAGTCCATACCAACACAGACAGCGGGAGGGATGCCAATGCAGAGCAGATACTGCAGCACCATGAGGCCTGCAGTAAAGCAGCAGTATTTAGGCCACACCTCCCCGATGGCCTTCCTGCGTCGCCGTGACAGAACGGCCAATAAGGCGCAGGAATGCAGCAGGGCGTAGAAATCCATCCTCTGACCAATCACGTTCACCGCCACGATTAAACTGATCTAAGAAGTGTGTGCATGTTAAGAAGTCAATGTCAGATACACACACACACACACACACACACACACACACACACCCACACACACACACACACACACACACACACACACACACA
>JAOVVB010181470.1:0-11232 GCA_028570985.1 Heterobranchus longifilis | reverse complement strand
ACTAACTCAAAAAAGTGTCTTTCGCGATGCGTTTATTGCGAAAGTTGATATTGCGATGACGATATAAAAAAAAGAAGATTTATTGTGCAGCCCTAATGTGCTTCATAGTAATCCTCAAAGATTCGTAGCAGAGTATTCTATCTTGCAGTTTATATTATGGGATTAATCTGAGATCTAATCCAGGCTAGCAGAGAATAATTGCAAAGACAGAACCAATTTGCAGTGCCGTTCCTGTGTCCCTTTCTTTTCTCACTTCCTACCATATTACGTCATGTAAGACATTGTTCAGTTGAACAAAACCACCAAATTCTCTCGTTAGATGCAGATGAGGAATTGTGCTGTGACGCTTGTAATCTTGAAGTCATTTGGCCCAAGGACAGTCCCATTGCCCAGAACACATTCGGTCCGTGTGGTTGGGAAAGCTCAAACCGTCTTTTAAACGCTCCGTGTTGTTGAATCACTACCAGCTGCCACAGTCCACGTCCTGCCAGGTTAGTCACCCACTGGTGTGCTAGCAGCTGGCTGTGACCCAGGCCGCCTCTGCACAGGGTTTAGGTTGGTTTAGATGCAGAAATAATAGGAAAATCTAAGTGAATAGCATCACACTTTGCTCGAAAACAGAGGGTGAAAAATGTGATTTAAGATGGCAATCGGTGCCAATAATACAGTGGAATCTAGACGCGCCCTGTCAGAAAACAGGAGGACAGGGAGAGACTCCCAGCGGCTGGAGGTGGGCTGGGAATTGGCTGGGAATCGGCTGGCAGCTGACTTGGAGGGGAAATTTTAGATGGCTGTAGCATGTCATTTATGTAAACATATCTTAACCATGTTGTAGTTGCCATGATCTTTTTTTTTTTTTGTAATGTTACATTAGTAAACACTGTCATTTTAGTTCTGGGACCGTATGACAGAAACTTCTTATCTTAAGTCTTAAGTTAAGATAGGACGAGTCTAAGATAATTCTGAATTTGGGGTTACAGAAGCAAATCTTAACTAACTTTAGGAATCCTATCTTATCTCTAAACAACTAAACAACTTTGTAACCACTGTTTTTCTCAAACAGTTAAAAAATGACAGGCACTTAACTTTAAGACAGATGAGTTAGAGGTGTTTATCTGCTAATTAGTGTTTTGTTCAACACTGCAACACATGGTTCTGGTCTGTGAGAATCCTCTCTGTGAATAAGTTCTGCCTGTTAATCTTTTGCTCATTGTGTAATTTTAATTAATTATAATTAAACAAGTTAGCTAACACTACCTGGTGGAAAAGTGGGGAGAGCTTAACAGTTATCCTAAAGTTAGGAGAGTTTATTTAAGATTTTGGGATGTTAGGATGTTTGTGTAATAAACTTTTCCTTTCTTAACTTAGGATAGGAACATTGACTTAGGAACTGTTCATCTGTAATGGCTTTTTTTTCCTAAATCAGGTCATAACATGGTTACCAAACAGTTAAGAAAGGATTTCAGACTTAGGAAGTTTCTGTAATACGGCCCCAGGTCTCCCCCAACTGCGTCCCCCCATTAAGAGAGACGCTGTGCGCATTTACGCACGAGGCACAGCAGCATTCATCGATAATTCAAATCTCCAGACACACATCTCCAGAGTGCACATCAGAGGGAGCTAAAGTTATCGGCGCTGGTCTCGTGCTGGGCTCCGGCTGAAAAATCGCAGACTGGGCCCAGGCTAGGTCTTGAACACTTGTGGGCCAGGGCCGGGCTCAGACTGGGAAGGAAGCGTACAGTGCAGTGTGTTTTTTCAATGGAAACAGCTACCTGCTGCATGCGGCTGGGAACAAGGTTGATGAAAGCTGTGAAAGTGAACCAAAACAGTTAAGTAGCAGGTTGTAAAACCAAAACCACCCAAACACTCACACAGATCTCAATCTGCAGGAGTCTGGTGATAATTCTCAGTGGGTTCGTCACTGCAAGTGACACATACACTGATTATAGATAAAATATTGATTACTGCGGCAGGTTAAATTTGTTAACCATACCCCTGGGGTTTGGGTTTCTTACAGGGATTGCAGTGTTGTGCATTTTACTATAGTTTGAGAACTAAAAAATGCTGAAATAGTACAAAAACATAGTATAGTATCACGTCAAAAATAAATCAAAAACCTCATAGTATAGTATGTCAAAAAAATGGTATGGTATGGTATAATTTCGAAAACAGTGGGGAAAAAAACTGTTACCGTCGTCATATTTGTTTTAATTTCTAAATGAGAAAGTAAAAGAACTGAATGAGCAGTAAACCTTTCTTGCGTAAATATTCTTCTGGGACAATCTGATCATTTTCTTGATTTGATCTCGCATATGCATGGAAACTTTTTTCTCCACAATTTATACATCTATCTGTTTACATCTATCTATTTATACATCTGTTCTTCAGAAAGTTTTGTCAAAAGTAGCATCGCTACAAATGCAATCAATTACTGCCAGTGACAATGCAAGGGAAGATAAATGAAAAAAAGAAAAGTTAGTGTAAGTATGAGGCATAGTGTAACTTTTACAATCATCACAAGTGTTTTTATTTTACAAGAGGACAGAATAACAAGACGCAGTTTCTCTGTCAGAATCAGAATCGTGTTTATTGCCAAGTATTTTTTACACACAAGGAATTAGTCTTGGTGATGTGGTGCATAAACAAGAACACAAAAGTATATATAAACAAATAAATAGAAACAGTAGGTAACAGTAGTGACTCGAATCTCACTATATAAGGAAATTCGACTCTATATATAGTGAAATTCGACTCACTATTTAACCTTTTATTTTACTTATAGCTTTTGAATATCTTATTATTTTGCCTTTCTATCTTCAGTCTAATTTTTATTTCACTGTTTCACTAATATTACTGTTATTACAGCTTTTAAATCTCTTTGATTATATTTTCTAAAATGTCTCACATGTATTGCTCTCTAATTGTTTTTTTTCAGTCTACAGATAATAATAACCATTTCTCTTTGTAAATGGGTGTGAATATAGCTCAGACTATGTTTTTCATAAAAGTTGTTACAAGTAGCGATCTATTACTGCCAGTGACGATACATTATGTAGAATATACTTCTGTTTTCATGTAACACAGAAGTGTCCTATGTACATATACATATATACATTTATTAGTTGAATAAAGTAAAGATAGTGTAAGTATGAGGCAGAGGGTCACTTTTATATCCAATCACCAGAATAAATGACTGCAAACCACATACATTACATTTGTATGTTGAAACTTCAAGTTTATATTTCTCATTTCATGTAGTAGCAAGGCAGTGGTTAACATATGGTCGGTTTAGTTAGAAACAGGAAATTGATTGATCTGATTGATCTGATTTGAAAGACAAAGGATAAACAATAATTTTACACTTTATTCTGTTCTATATCAAGCTTCTTATACTGTCATTTGGCATATGGTTATAAATTGAGCGACCACCGCTGCTAGCTGTATACCTCTGCCAAAATTACTATACTATTATATATACTACTATTATGCATTTGTTCTGTTATTTTATTATTATAATGATTTTAATTATTATTTTTCATCTGATTTTCTAGTTTTTAGGACTATGTCCAACATACTATGTTTTTTGCACATTTTATATGACATGCTATACAATCTATAGTATACTACTAAATATTATTCAGATATTACTTTGCCTTTTTCTCACCTTTATTTGAACACCATGGTAAACATTTTTGGATCACAAATTAATACATGTAGGACCATTTTAATGTAGTACTTCATCAATGTTTGGCCAATCATAAATACTTTGTATACTACTGAGTAGAAACAGTTTTGATTTACTTATTCATTCATTCCTCTTTATATTTCCACATTTATTTTGTTCATCTTTTGCAGATGTATTGTTTTTCTATGTTTTATTTTGTATGGAGGTTCTGTAATTGTGTCTGGCACACTGTTGGGGAGTTTTCTATCATTATTATTATTTATTTATTTATTTATTTTCTCGCCTGTAGGACAGTGGGATGGTGTTGCTTCTGGACTGACCTGAGAGCAGTGCCTCCAGGCCTGGTGTGCAGCAGGCTGTTGTGTTTACTATTGATCTGTGCGGGGAAAAACAACAACAACAAATTCATGTTAATCACTGACATTCTGTAAGTATCACCAATCATAGGGACATAGCTGACTTTTCAAACACTCCTTTGACTCCCATGGTGAATAAAATGTGTTGTACCAGACAATAATATTCCCCAGTGCAAATATTCTGCTTTTCTATTCATGGCTAAAGAATATGAGAGACAATATTAGATAAATATTGCATTAATTGCATTGCAACAATAAAATGAAATAGAATTAAAATGACATTTTAAGCAGATCATGTAACTTTTTCACTGCACAGAAAAAGTCATGTTTTATGTTTCAATAAACATTTGTGGCGAACACTAAAGTAACTGATTTAACTGTCTGTTTTTTTTCACATAGTCGAATATGAAGCGTTTTAAAGAAGTTGTGATTTTGGCCAAAAATCACATGCTATAGTATGACATTTTGGGTGGATTTTTGACCGCGCGATACTCTGCAGATTTTGATTTTTTTGCAAAAATAAAATGTGCAATGCCTTTTGGGGGCCCTTTTAAACAACATACTCTATGAGGCATTTTCAATTTTTGGCCAAAAACCACATGCTATAGTATGACTTTTTGGGCGATTTTTGAAAAACGTGCTGTACTCTGCCAATTTGGATTTTTTCCAAAAAATAAAATGTGCAATGCCTTTTGGGGGTCTTTTTAAGCAACATATGTGAGTGAAAAGTGATATGTCTAAAATGTGAAAAAAAAAGTCATACTACAATATGTCAAAAAAAGTGAAAAAAGTCACAGTATAGTATGTTGAAAAATGTCATAGTATAGTACATGAAAAAAATGAAAAAAGCCATACAGTAGTATAGCATGTCAACATTTTTCATATTATTGGGACGTGCGTTGTCACCCTAACAACTAACAGCAATCGCCATTTTGTTTTGTACCACAGAAAACAGCTCAATGACCCTTCTATCAAATTTAATTTTTACGAGTGTAACCCAGCACCTTTTTCCATGCTTCATCACTTGTGCATGGACAAGTACTCAGCCCCTGACCTCTGCCTGGGCTGAATGATAGCACACTCCGTTTGTACAGTAATAATGCTGCATTGCCCTCGGACATAAAATAACCAGCCCTGTATTAGACCACAGAGGAGGGGTTTATTAGTCACTACTCAGAGCATTGATTTTTTTTTTTTTTTTTTTACTCTGCTGAAAGCCTTCTCGTTGCTCCAGTGCTGCATCTGTCCTCCTGTCTCCCTGAGGACGATACCCTCATAACACATCTTAGATATGACCCCGGCTTTGCTCTGAATTATTAAACGCACCCATGCCAGACACCGATATTCTCATGCATATCTGTGACCTGACAGTGGTGCAATATGAGTGTGTGTTTGTGTGTGTGCACATGTACTCAGATTTTAGCTCATGTTTCATGTTTGTATTGAATGAAGTCCTTTGTGAATTCTTCTTCTTCTTCTCTCTCTTACTCCGCCGGTATTTTCACATCTAAAAATTAAAGTGTGAATTAAAATACAAAACTTTAAGTTCAACAAAAGCTCCCTCTTAGTTGAATAAGCTGGCCGTATTTATCAAGCATCTGAGAGTAGGAAATCAGCATTTTATCAGCTTTGCTAACTTGCAAAATGACTCCCACCCCTGCTAATATTTAGGAGAGCTTTAGAGTTGTCATAACCTGATAGGAGTTGCCAGGAGAAGCATTCAGGCAGAGAAATGCTCACACGGAAGGAGAGATGTTCATTAATGACTATAAGCTTATTAAAATTAAATAATCTTTTGATGGTCCTTTTGATGCAGCATAAATCCTCGTAACCTCACAGCGACAGCAGGGAAAACGCAGCTTCATAACGGAGATGATTTGGATATGTGTCGTTTATTTCTGCAGTAATAAATTAAATTTATCACTCACACAGCTCCTCGGATAATGGGCAGATTTATTTATTTATTTATTTATTTACTAAAATGAAGCTGCACTCCTGCAAACCGTGGGTTTATTTATTTAATAGTTCATTTATTTGTTTAAAATATTCATATTTAAAAAGCTGGAATTTTCACTCTTAAAAAAATCTTTTTTTTTTACTGAAACTGATTTATCAAAATAGTTGGCAATTAATTGAATGGCACGTTAATGACAATTTAATTGACAACTAAACAATTAATGGATGAATCTTTGCAGCACTAGCCATATTTAAGATTTATGATTATTTTGTTACGGTCGACTTCCCAATCGAGCTACACCGACATAACTCGGAGGATATTAGCTTATCTCAGATATATCAATATCGGTATATATGACGGCTGATAAGTAACAATGCTAAACTAGGTTTGAGATCATTTAGAAAGCGTGTCACCATAGCATTATTTGTCCACCAGAGAGTTTTTTACAATCTAAAATAATCCGCTCAGTATCTTGGTCACAAGGAATCCGTATCAAGATTGTTTGTTTATGTTGCTATCAGCTGATATATAGTAATAGTTGTATAGATTAGCTTGTTGCGCAATTCCTAGGAGTGATTCTGAGATGCTCGAATAATACGTAAGGGATAAACGACAGATACACAGCCGAAAACACAGCACAAAATAGCATTGACTTTTTTTTAAAAATCACAGCAAGATTTATATTTCAGCAGAATCCTTAACAAGGCAACGTATTGACATGTCAAGTCCAGTCGCAGCAGAGCATAGATGAGTTTACATATTACAACAAATAAAAAAAGCAGATCAATATAGTAAGAATAAGACTCATAATTTTTTGCCACAGTGTTTGTCTTTCTTATTAAAGTTTTTAGGGGTTATATAAAAGCTTTTTTTTTTTTTTAATTTAGGGCGTCACACAAGCCTAATACTATGAAATTGGCAGAATTTGAAGATTAAATAGAATAACATCGATGTGTCTCTACAGGCCTCTATTGAGCTAGTACCTACAAATAGATAAAACATAATATATCAACTCTTCATTATGTTGATTGAAATGCAGAATGTCGAGGTAGACAGAATATTTTCTGCCATCGTCCACGCTGATGTTACCTGCACCCTTCCTCGCTGTGTTTTATTGGGTGTCTCCTCACCTGTCTGTTCGCACACTGGCATGTTATTGCCATGTGGAAACAGGGCCTCTGTGGTGTCAAGCACGTCCGTATTCATGTGTCTCTCGTTGTTTCTTCTATTGTTTCACGTCCTCTTCAGGAAACCTGTTGATATTGCCAAAGTCCCAATTTCTCCAGTAAAGTGCAGCCTCATCCACCCTGTGGTACCCTGTCCCGTGTCCAGTTAACGACCGAATGTTCCCGTCCATTTCTTGTAGTAAGCGTGTGCGAGTGCGTGTGTTAGAGCTGGGTGATAAACAAACTACAAAAGAGTTTCGTTTTTATTTTAACAATAAAAAAAAAAAGATTAACGAAAGCAAACAAAGATGAATAATAAAGTGCAAGCCACTTCGCGTTGCGGCCCCAGACATCACTGCACCAACCCATCTGCATGTGTTGCCGTGGTAACGGCGCTACGCGGGTGACGTGACTTTCCAAAGCTAAAGCACGCGCTAGTTTAGCTGCTAATTAGCCAGCCGCTAAACGAGTATCATTTAACAACTTAATGTTTCATCCACACACTCTTGTCGCAGCGTAGAAAGCTGCTATCGGCAGATGATTGACAACTTTATCCGACTCCTTTTCTGGAGCCAGAGAAACATGAAAGTATGACGGAATTAGCAAGCTAGCTAAGTAGCCAGCAGCCCGCTAGCTCTGTGTTGCGTCGGCGGCAAACAGTTTCAGGGAGCCGGGCATGAGAGCAGGTAGGCGGGCGGGTCTCGGGTCTGTGCAGCAGAGCACCGAAATAAACACAGACGCATCAGCGACGCTACGCTAACGACGGGAGCTCAGGGGGTTCCGTTCTGTTAAAGTGAAAATCGATTTTCATTTTTAGACATCGTCCTCAACCATAAATCCAAATTAATTGATCAAATCGATTTATCACCCAGCCCTAGTGTGTGTGTGCGTGCATATGTGTTGTACACAGGGTTGGAAATTAACTTTTTTTGGCTAGTGGATTCCAAAATCTAGCAGCCACTCAATAGATTACGATTCGTTTTTTTTTGGGCTGGTGATTGAAGCAAATCTAGCAGCCACTTGCATATTTTACCAGCATGCGGCTGGTGGCTGGTGCTAATTTCCAACCCTGGTTGTACATGAATGTGTGTTTGAATGTTTGTGTGGCTCAACTTCTGACAGCCAGCATGGAGTTGATCTCCCAGATGAGGTTGCGGAGTTGGTCCATGATCTGTTTCAGTTGCTGGTTCTTCTGCTTCAGTTTCTGCAGGAAAAATGACAAAAATAAACACATTTTTGGATGCAAAAAAAAACAACAAATATAAATGTCAGAGTGCCTTTTTGTCTGATGAAATAATAAAACTACAGGTTTACAAAACACTAAAAGGTCAAACAAGCGACAAAACAACAAAGCAATAACATTTCAACAGAAAACTAATAACTCATGGCTTACAGGATATTAAAGTTGCACACACTGTAGTGCTGGTATTGACGTCCTATATATGAAGGCAGATTTGAGCTGCTGTACCACTTAACACATTTTTCACCATCAGCACTACTTTAGCATCATGCTATCAACACTGCATGAACTTCACACTTTCAACACCACTGTACATCCTTGTAAAATA
The DNA here is from genome assembly GCA_028570985.1 of Heterobranchus longifilis. Lineage (NCBI taxonomy): Eukaryota > Metazoa > Chordata > Actinopteri > Siluriformes > Clariidae > Heterobranchus > Heterobranchus longifilis. Next base: position 2,500 of record JAOVVB010181470.1, on the reverse strand, counting down.
TAATTTACTTAACCATATTACTGAGAAAAACAGGTTCCAGATGTAATCTGCTTCCGAATGACTGTTGCTGTTTTGCTGCTGGCAGGAGATATTTAACAGGGAGGTTTTTCCCAGCAGGAAATCCTGTGAAAAACACTTCAAGATTCTGTTTCCTGTCTCCAAATTTAGTATCAGTCAGAGTTATCCTGAAAACAATCTAAACCAAAGTTAAACTATGTTCTGCATTTAAGAAAAATACAAATAGTTTTAGTGTTAATTCAGGGTTGTGACATTGTTTCAAGGTTTTTATGCTTTAGTAGTGACTGTTGATTCTTAGGTGGATTCCACAAATAATGCCAAATATGTGTGCTTTCATCTAAATGCTAGCGTTAGCATGCTAACTTGCTGTTTTACAGGTATAATGTTTACTGCTTTAGCGTGTTAGCTAGGCTTGCTGCAGAAATCATGTTTCCGTTGTTACACAGTTGTTCGGGCATTCACCGATTACACTACTTACCCACCGTCGTTTTGCTTTTGCTTTTTTGAAATAAAACCCATTTAGTTAATTTTCACAGCACCCACATTCATCAAATAAAAAAAAAAAGATTTGTGACCCATCTCTAAAGAATTACATCGTCAGCAGAAATGCATGGGCCCGGGGCTGAGTGCAAAAGACACACAGTCAAAGTAGATAGACGGACTAATGAATTGTTGATTTTGTTCTTTTCATGTGATTTATTGACGGTAAAAATAACACCTGCCTTATCCGTCACAGTTTATATGGGGGCGAGGATTAATAATCGTTTGAAAGCCACATTTAACTTAATTTATGTCATTGTATTTCTTAATTCCAACATTCAATAGACAAAGTTTTCCCACCTGCCGACTGACCTCCTGAGTACTTGAGTTGGCTAATCGCTAAACTAACACATCTGGCCTGCCTCGGGGTTGTACAGGTACATCACAGCGGCGCAAACAACCCCATCTCCCCGTCAGTCACTGAGAGCTTTGTCTGCTGATTGCCTCTGAATGCACCACCAAGATCTCTAAGTCAACAGCTGCCGTGGACTCAAGTACCCCATCGCCCGAGCCTCATACATCAACAAATAATGGCTGCTGGAGAATAAAAACAGCTGCCAAATGTGCGCTGCCTTTGAACAAGTAACTCGGGCAAAACATCTACATTTGAAGGTTCAGGCAAATTTAGCAACGGCCGTACATCACAGCTACTTACGCAGCTGCTTTTCTTCTGATAGATAGCCAGAGAGAGAGGAGAGCTACTCACTCAGGAGCTACTGTATCTGCACTGCAGTGAAATCTATTAAGATTAAATCCATCTCTCTCTCTCTCTCTCTCTCTCTCTCGCTCGCTCGGTAACACTCCTTTAGCCATGACTAATTACCAGCCATTTTTGCGGCGCAGATAACACCTTGAGCAATCGATTTCACACAGCTCTCTTAATATCAACTGTTTAGCTGATTGTCCTTGAAGATATTCCAGAGTGGAACATTTGGAGGCCTCTAGTCTCTCTCCCTCTCTCTCTCTCTCTCTCTCTCTCTCACTCTGTCTCTCGCTCTCTCTGGGGGGCTCTCAAGCTCTCTCCCTCTTTTCTCTCTTCTCTTTCTCTCTCTCTCTCTCCTCTTCTCTTCTCTCCTCTCTGTCTCTCTCCCTCTCCCTCTCTCTCTGGGGGGCTCTCAAGCTCTCTCACTCTTTTCTCTTTTCTCTCTTCTCTCTCTCTCTCTCTCTCTCTCTCTCTCTCTCTCTCTCTCTCTCTCTCTGGGGGGCTCTCCGACTTCCACTTGCATTCTCTGTGCGTGTGTGTGTGTGTGTGTGTGTGTGCGCATTACATGGGATATGCCTCATCACCCTGACGAGCAAGTTCTTGAAATAACTCGGTCGTTTACTATATATTAATGAGATGAGCCTTTTGTAATTTCAAACCCTTTTCAAACAAAGAACTTTTAACCTTCTCGACTCCACAACCCGCAGGTAGGTTTGAAAAACATGTTTTCTTCACCGTTTAGCAAAGCCAGAAACTGTAAAAACAGACTTTATCATCAGATTTTCAACGACTTTCCGACGGTCCTTGAATGCATCGTGTGTGACGAATGCTTCCGTCAGGAAAAGTCACCAAATCGAAGCTTAAAATTATAATATTTCATCAAAATCGAATTTAAAATTTTGCTAAAAAGTAAACCATTTGCACTAACCAGATTCTGTAAAAAACAACTGTGAAGCCATGAATGACTCGGCTTAGACAAATAGTCACGTGACAAAAATTCAGTGAAACTGCAGTGAACTGCAGGCTGTTTACACAGAGCAGAGAGGATGAAATGTAAATAGTTCACTATGTATAGCATGTGGAGCCCCCATGTTTTTTTTTCCAATATTGGTAACACATTTTATATGATTTATGGCATCATAACTGCTGTACTGCACAAAAGACATTTGATTTATCCCTATTTCCAACCATGACTGTTCTGTTTCCATATACAGGATTACAGTGAAAAACGAGCCCACA
>JAOVVB010181459.1:0-11232 GCA_028570985.1 Heterobranchus longifilis | reverse complement strand
CGACAACAACTGTCTAGGTTTAAAACATAATACGTTGACAGGAGTGACATGGCCATTTTCTCCTCCTCCATTAGTGTTGAGACGTGGCCACCTCCTTTTGCTCTTAAAGAACCAACCACAGTGGCAGGCCATAGTTGTCAGACGTCACTTCCTCTGTCATTACCCGCTGACACACTGACTGCTGCTGCTGCTGCTTTCATACTGACACACAGAAACAAATATCAAAGAGTCTGAAAGTATTTCCAGACTAGTCTCCCCTTATTAACGCTCACTAATCACTAACTGGATGTGAACATTTGGAAATACTGTATCAGTAAGTCTCAGAACAGATATCAAATATTTGGGGGTGTTGGGAGAAAGTTACAGAATCACGTTCAATACCAAGAAAAAGAGAAGTAATTCTTATGGCGTTATTATCAAATATTTGCATGACTTCATACCCCACCCATTGTGAAGTTTTCTTATTACTTTTCCTGTAAAATTCAGCTTCCTTCACAGCCATTTGCTTAATAGTGTAAAGTAAGAGACCCCAATATATTCAGCACTGGATCAGGATCCAAAAAATGCCAAAATTTGCTGGTTCAAGCTTCTAAAATAGGATGATTTTCTCTGATTTATACGATTGTAAATTGAATAGCTTTTGGGTTTTGAACATCACTTTGTGCTTTGGGAAATTATGATGGGCATTTTATCTCAGGATGCACTGATCCAACACTCAGTACTGGCCAAAACCACTGGATCGGATATTGGGGGGAAAATAAGTATAATCTGATACGATCCATTAGCCTAAATTATTATGTAAATGCTTAACTAAACTTTGAGCGACATGCCATAAAGAGAGGTGTGTCATGAGTAACGCAGATGAGCAGCTGTGTGAAAAAGTAAAATAAAAAAAAAGCAGCAGCAGCATTGCATAACTGAGTCATGTTGTATTTGTTCCTTTAGGGGAGTAGAATATTTGTTTCACAGTTTGAGCATGATGTTTTTAGATGGCTAGGTTAAGCAAAGTCCATCCATACAAATGTACTATTAACAACTAAGTTGTTTAAGAGTGGGGAAAAGACGGTATCGGATTTGTACCGTTATCAGCAGCAAGGTTTACGGTATGTGACATGAAATGGGTGGTTATGGGTAAATCAATCGAAAAACGAATAAATTAACTACAAAAATAATAGCGAGGCTGAGCTCTTAATACATTACTTGTAAAAAATAAAAATGAATCAACAGCTTGCCTTTCATGAGAGTGACTGAACTTAGTGACTGTAGTTTTATGACAAGGCCAGGCAGAGAAAAAAAATGTTTATGGACACTTTATCCATTGGGAAATCTGATCTATGCTATCATAAGTCCCTTAAATAAGTGATCAGAACTCCCAACTGTAAATGTTGTGTTGAGAAACCTCCTCCCATCCCTGCAGGACCCCAGTTCAAACCTCGTCTCAGGCCTGGTGCGGTGACGATCCGGAGCATGAAATCCGTCCCGCGGCGAAAGGGCCTCAGCTCCTGAAACTGTAGATCTATCCCTTAGCTAAACATGTCGACCACATTCTGTGCTGTTTGTTTCTGCAGCCTGAGAGAGAGAGAGAGAGAGAGAGAGAGAGAGAGAGAGAGAGAGAGAAAGAAAGAGAGAGAGAGAGATCTATTATAATTCAAATAAACAGGAAGAGGATTATCACTCATAAGCTGCATAAGAACGTCAGAGGAGAATGTTGGGTTTGCAGAGACCATAAATAAACAAGATCTCTAGAAAGAGAAGAGAAGGACCTCCTTGTTCTGGTGTCAGCTTGTCCCAGCTTAACAGAAGTGTGTTATTGTTGCTCTAACTACGTTCTCCCTTACATGCTGCTGTGTTGTCCCAGTAGCATACTGTAGCAGAGCCAAGGCCTTTGTTTAGCTAATGTCCTGTGGTGGCTTCTGATTGGTCTAAATGACCTGTGACACCTCATTAGCTCCTCAACTTGGCCTCTCTGCATCATATTATTAATGGCGACATTGAAAACAGAAGCCATATTAACCACCTCACACTTAATGGTGTTGGTTTTGATTAACATCACCAACACTAAAATGACAGTGAGGTTAATGGGAACTTTGAGCAGGACCCCTAACACACACACACACACACACAAGAACGTAGGCTTGCACACAAACACATTCTCACATTAACATCTTCCCTGATATCATCTTACCAGGGATTTGGGTGGTTATCATAGTGAGCATGAAAAATAAGACTGAACGGCCCAGGAAGCCTCCACTGACTTGTCTATATGGAGCCTCATTAGGGACATTGATGGATGGGCTATTGCCACCACTGGGCTCGCCCAGAAAAGCTCTGGGTATTATTAGTGTTTGTGTGTTTATAAACTGACACTTAATTACAGGTGCAAAATCATACCACATACATTAACGAGTTACGGCCCATTGAGTGTAATGCAGCCTCGATGTTTAAGAGAAAGAAGAACTGGAATTACAGCACTGTGACCAAGAATTGGTCCACGCTTGATGATTTAATACTCAAAAGACATAAGGAGAGACATAAATAATGTGTTGGGAGATTTATAAAAACCTTTACCGAAGGAAATATGGCTTTTGAGGCAGCCAAAATGAGAAGCCCTTTCTATTGGGGAAAAAAAAAAACCTTTTGAAAGTTTAGTAAGTTTAGTGAGTATTTGTATTTGCTCATTTTATTTCCAGTTGCAGGAAATTAGGTTATTTCTCGTGTCTTCTTGTAAAGACGTTTTAAAATGACCTTTCGAATACCAGAGAAAATGGTAAAGGTTATGTTTCCTGAGAGCTTTTTTTTTTTTTTTTTTAAATCAGCAACCTTAGTTAAATAAAATCCGCTTTTGTGAAAAAAATCTTGAAAAGAGCAGATATCAGTAAGAAAAATGAAATGCATGGTCTATTTGTTGTTTTCTCATTTCCCCAAAACTACTCAGCTTGAGCCCAGATGCAAACACGAGGACTGAGTTTCCACCTTCAGCCAGCAATTTTAAAAGCAAAAAGCACATCAGAAAGTAGAGCCCGACCGATATATCGGTTGGCCAATATTGATTTATCACAGACATATCGGTATCTATCGGTATCGGTGTATATGTTGTCCGATATGCGCCGATATGAAAACTTTTTTATAGAACATATAATAAACGATGCTTGAGGTGATTTAGAGATGGTGCCATTACGTAGTTTATCCAGCAGAGCGTGGTCAGCAATTACATTTATTTTCTCAGTGCTCATTTCTAGAATAGGATACATTGTATGTAATGTATAATAAAGTTAAATATTCTTTAATAAAGTCATTTGTTTAAGAAGCAGCCTTCTGAGTACCTGTGTATAGTCATATAATACACAATACACACAGAAAAGGTCTATTTTCATTCCAGCTCAAAAATTCAAATATATCGGCCGTCATATCGGTTTCATATACATCAATATATCGATAACAGCATTTCTGAAATTCATTTCCAACACCTTCATTAGAATTTACTGCAAAAAACAGCTGATCTTTATTTTACTAGTGAGCCCCATGTCATAGAGAACTCACTTCCCTTCTTCTTCACACACACACTACTGTAGTTGTGTATCGGATTTACAGCCGATAGTTTACTTTTATACCAGAGGAGGTCATACGATATGATATTTTCTGTTTCCCAAAATGGCTTCAGCCGAGGGCCCAGACGTATAAAACATACTCCTGACAGCGATACATTTCACGTGATGACACTACTCTGAAACAATCTCGATATTGCCTTTCCCTGTCATAAACAAAACCTGACCACAGTTCTGTTCGCCGCTGTGTGTGTGTGTTGCTGTCGTTTTGTCTATCCAGCGTGTGTGTGTGTGTGTGTGTGTGTGTGTGTGTGTGTGTGTGTGTGGGGGGGGAGGGAGAGAGGAAGAATGGTAGAGGGACATGCAGACGAACACTCTCGTATTCTCAGCGGTAGACGGAGTAAGTAGATGGGCTCACTCTGGGGAGAGAGCGGTGGGAACGGTTGTAAAATGCACAACTCCATGGTAACTGAAGGAGATGTGGCTCTGCTGAGAAAAGAAAGAAAGGGCAGGAGACAGGAAGGAGAGAAGGATGAGAGAGAGAGAGAGAGAGAGAGGGAGGGAGAGTAGGAAGGAAGAGTGAAAGAAGAAAGAAAGCGAGAGGAAGGGAGGCGAGCAGACAGACAGAACGGGATGGAACAGACATGGGGGAACTCTGGCAGGTGCTTCATCATCTGCTAAGGCTTTGTCGGGCCGCCCGTAAACAGTCATTGGGCTTCTCGAGGGAGCAACCTTCTCCATAACTAGCACAGGTATAAATCTGCCTCTTAGCCACTAAATTAGACACATTCTTGAGAGAGTCTCACTCTGCAAGTGCTGCACAAACCTAAGGGGAAAAAGAACGACAGAAAATTAAGCAAATCCACCGAGAGCAGTAAAGGTGGTGCATGAATAAGGTATAGCCTATGTGAATTTTACCAGATGGCCACTTTGATCCATATGAAAAAAAAAAAATTGTTAATGTTTTCCAAAAGCTGTTATGAATAGTTTCTTTACACTGAGCAAGAATTAATTTCCCCACACCATCTCAAAGAGCTGTCATTGCATCACGTGTAAGAGCCTGCTGTGGCTCAAAGCCGAGGGCCAAGTCCAAGGTCTGCGCTCTGTCACCTCGTCACAATGTTTATCCTTCATTACGACTCTGAAAACAGCGACACACCCAGGATTTTGTTCTTTTTTTTTTCTCTCCTTCAATGAATTTGTCTAACCTGTATGAAGTGGTGACATTGTGCGACAACATGACACTTGGATATTGTTTTAACACTTGGTAAAAGGAGGAAAGGTCGAGGTAAAATACACCAAGAGGAGTGATCTAGTGTTCGGACCACATAAAGTTTTTACTGCATGTGTGTGTGTGTGTGTGTGTATATATACGTGTAGCCATGAGTGCATACTGTACGATCCAAGCCTGTGAAGAACATTACTTTCTAAAAATAGTGGGACAATATGTGGATTTCCACTAGATTTTTTTACATGATGAAAGGCAATTTAAATAAAATGTCTATATATAAGACATCCTAATTATAAGAACACTGAGATAAAAATACACACACTTTTACACAACATATATCTGTGATAGTGCTGCAACGATTAATCGACTAATTGATTAGTTAACTATTTTGCTTAATTCTAAAAACTGCAAAATTTTCAGCCTCTCAAATATGGATATTTCCTGCTTTTCTCTGTTTTATATCATATTAAATTGAACATATTTGGGTTTTGGACTGACAAAACATTTACAGAAATCACCTTGGAGTTTGAGAAACTGCAATAGACATGTTTCACTATTTTCTGACATTTTATAGACCAAATGATTAATATGAAAATAATCAGCCCTCCTCAGTAAAAAAGTAAGTAAAACAAAAGTGTACAAAAATGTTCTTTGATAAAGAATGAAAGAATAATTGTTTACTTGGTGTATATTTACATGCCATATCTGCTCCACTGAATGCTATCTGCTGCTTTGAACAACTTTTCTGAAGTCGGAGGTCAAATTTGTCAGGAAAAGCCCTGCAAACATGAAACTCAAGTGCGCTGCTATGTGTTGTAACAGGATGCTAATCTCCTAAACACTCCATCTGTATTTGCTAAAACATTGCCTCACTCGCAACCTGTTTGCTTAAATGGCACTTTAGTTGGTCATGTTTTCAAAAGGTATCCTGTGGGTCAAAGGAAGGAAAAAAGTAGGTTAATGTGCAGGCATTTCTGTGATAGGTAATAATTAAATACTACTCTTTTTTTTAATAGCGATTTTGTGTGTTTTATGAAAATAATTGCATCGACAAACTGTCTTTATGATGAGGTTGTTATAAAAAAATAAAGTAGATAATCTCACAAATTAAGACAACCACCCTGATGTATTAATTATGGACAATATATTAATGGAAATACCTCACACTGACAAAAAAACATGATTTCATCATTCAAACTGACGTTTGATATCAGTTTACAAAGTAGATGAAAGAAACAAAAAAAACAAAATGTATCTACAATATTTAAAAAATGTTAAGTACTATTTTAATTACATTATGCATGATGTAATTAACACTTTAAGTCTCTGGTGGAATTTGCACACAGGAAACAATGGACTGTATTAATCCATGCTAGTCCTTTCAGTCCTCCAGTTTAGCACGACTATTTTACTAGTTTCCCTCTCGGAGAGTTTCTCAAGAAAAAAAAAAAAAAAAAAAGAAATTCCCACAGGACTTTTTAACATTCTAATAAAAAAGATTTTACAGAGTGGTGTGAGTGTGAATTTTGGGGATGATGCCATCATGGAAAAAAAAAGAAAAAGAGGTGAGCACAAGATTGTCAGTGAGGGACAGGAAGAATAAAAAGGGAAGGTGGTGAGCATGTTTTACTCATAAATCAAGAAGACACCATATTATGCGATAGGTTTAAGTCAAATCATGCTGAGTCATAACAACATGATCAGATCAATGCACTCTCAGTAAGTTAATGCTGCTGTGCACTTAAAAAAAACATTGAAATAAGTAATCATGCTGATGTGAAAGTTTTAAACCAACTTTAAAACTACTGTAGATTGATGGAAATGAAATTATTTTCAAAGTAACATTTTCCGTTATTTAAGAGTTTCATTATATTTGGTTTGATTGATCACACAGACAGTAGTGCATACTAAATCAACCAAGCCATAATCAACCTTTGATACAATAAGCCTTGTGCTGACAGAAATAATCCACTGGCCACCTTCTTAATGAATAATTGATGCCCATCTTAACAGGCTAATGAATGAATGTGGTTTGGGTTTGAGTGATAGCCCTCTCGTTGGAGAGCTGTCCCAGGAGGGACGGGGCACAGGAGACGGAGGTGCCATCCTCTATAACCTGTATAATTGGTCATTTGACATGAGTGACTTGACTGTGTGTGTGTCCGTGCACCGCCAGTGGAGACTGACCCTTTTACCCTATTGTTTATTAGCGCTGTTCCAGGTTATCACACCAATTAGGACTGGGATAACAGTGATCAGGAAAGGAAAACAAAAAGTAGAAAAATGCATACTGTTAGCTGAGGGAACGGAGGATCAGCTCAGCGATTGGCACGCATAAGAGAGTACTCTTTTGACCTCACTAAAAATATTCTAAAAAGGAATAAATAACCGAGAAGTAATTATAGAATGGGATGAAAGGAGTCACAGATGCGAAAAAGATTTTAGTTTCAAAGTGCATGCTGTGTATCTCAGCTAAAAACAGTGTGGAGAGGTGACAAGGCTCCAAGGCTGTTCCCTGTGTGCATTTGTGTTGGGCTTGTCCAAACAATCATACTTACATTTTAGCACTATTATGCGCACACCCTATTTCCACAGGTCTGATAACATTCTCAGTGCAGTTTCGGTGTGGCACTCTCACTAAACAATACCTTATTGACACGAGCTCTGCCCTCACAATAGCCACAAAACATCAGGGTTCCTGTTTTTGTTGACACGGTTCGAGCCCTCCATTGAAGGCAAAAGCCACTGTGGACACAGCAATGCATAATTGGAGCTCTCTGTCATACAATACCACAAATCAAGCCTTTAAATGTTTGAGCATGATAAGGCAGAGAGAAGGCACACAGAGGGGGGAGCGGGACAAAGACGGAGGGAAGTCAGGTGAATGGAAGTGTGGAAACTTGATGGAAATGGAGAGTTCAGAGAGACTATGGTGTGGAGCGCCACTAGGGGACAGTAGTAAGTCATGGACGGCATGCAGGAGCAGTGCGCGTGTATGTGTGTGTGTGTGTGTGTGTGTGTGTGTGTGTTTGTGTATGCATGTGAGTGTGTGTGCGGCAAACAGTGAACAAAAGACTTTCTTTGTTGCACTCTCAGATAATAAAAGAATTCAGAAATAGCTACTTGACTGCTTTAGAAAAGATCTTGACAATGCGTTGGCCCATAATGCACAGGAACAGCTCCAGATTTACATAATCATATGTAATGTAAACCACTACGAGGCTCCGCAGCCAACAAACAAACTGACTGGGGAGAGGGTGACAGCGGGAGAGGGATCCGCTTTCCCCTATGGACTTTATATACTTACCAAAAGTACATTTTGCTTCATCTGCTCACAACAATAGGACAATGTTTGCAAATTTTGCAGGCTTGTGTGCTGATGATTCAATAGAAAATAAGCTTCTCAGGTAAAGACCTAAATATACCTAAAGCACAGAATGAGAGGTTTCCAATTTTAGGCAGAATTTTATATTTATTTCAAATGATTTATAGCTGTAATTATTGGAGTTTCTTGAGAAAGAAGCACATGCTGATTCCACAGTGACAACATAGCAGAAATTATATCTGGTATGAAAAAAGGGAAGCCTGGGTGTTAATGAGACACAAAAATACAGGGACCGTTTCTTTGACCACAGATCAAGATGAATGGCCGGAGGATTTCACGCTGTAACTTGAGGCATTACTCCTTATATCTGCTCTCTTTGTGTTGTACGTTAAAAGGGGTCATTTGTTTGGTAACTGGTTAACAAGAGAAGTTAACACCTCCACGTACCTCTGACGTTAGATATAACTGTCAGGAGGGGAGCCAGTGTATATTTTTTTTTGCTATGGTAACCGAGGACGTATATTCAAAACACGCTGCCTCCTCCTCCTCCTCCTCCTCCTCCTCCTCCAGCAATTAAAAGCAGAACAATAACAATATCCACCAATGACAGCAGCGTCTGTACAGTAGTTATGCCCTTCGTTAGTTTCACAATGTTCCTCATGAATTAGTTAAGTCTGTTAATTGCACATTTATTTCACTCAAGGCCACAGAGAGATACACTAAATGGCTCCGGAATAAAATAACACTTGCACACGTATAGGAATCATGAAAAATAAATTAAGCTTTTAGATTACAGCTTAACCTTGTGTCGCAAAAGTAAGTCTCACAAATTGTATTTACTTGCTGTCTTTTAGAGGAAAATGGAAAATTCTTCACCGATCGTTTTATTGGTGGGGGGGGAGAAAGAGCTAAATTCATAATTACCACATTTTACTTCAGTCTAAAAAAATATTGTTAACAATATGTATGCCTGGTGAGTATGACTGGGTGAAAAATCATACATTAATAAAGAATAAAATTACATTTTACAAAAATTACAAAAAAATAAATAAAACCAACGGCCCTAATTGTTCCTATATTTACATTTGTTCTCGAGTGCTTCCAAAACAACGTGGTAACGATCTTATTTATTCAGAGACAAGAAAATAAGGCAAATATCAAAATCATCCAGCAGCATAATCTCTTTGTGTTTACACTTTATCATCGCCTTTTCTGATCTCCGGCGTGTTTCATTATGGAGTGACGTTTGAGTGACACCGCGCCGGCTGTCACAGCCATGTGCTGAGGTTCCCTCTCATTTCCAGCAGCAACAATAATAATGACTATTCTAGTGCTAGCCCCACTATTTGTGTTATTGTTGCAGGGTGTCAGACACAGGCCCTGACGTTTGCTATGCTATCAGCAGGAGTGTACAAATACAAACACATTTGCCTGAGTTATTGACCTTTATCTCCCCACTTTCTTGACAGCCTTCTCCAGTTATTGACAATACAAACACATGGGACGACGCATAACCTTTCATTTACAGAGCGCTCTCTCTCTCTCTCTTTTTGTCTCTCTCCCTCTCCCTCGCTCGTTCTCTCCCCTCAGTCTGTGTCTCTCTGCTCTTGCAATTTGTTTAAATAAAACGGGGCAGACAATGGTACCGCTCATTTCTGCCATTTTTCTTTCACTCCAAATTTCAGAGGATAATATCATTAGACCGATACAATGGCTGCTATTCAGCCTTAGATACACAGATATTTCAAGTATTCAATATAGTTTTGACATGCTGACATTAGGGGAGAGTGTTGTTTCCCTATTTGTTTGCTTACAATGTCGATTCCGTCATAAATCTTAGATTCCTGAGGCAACATGTTTGTCTTTATGATGTTGGAATTACCGCAGAAAAATATACATGGTCAGTACAATCAAAACTCGAATAATATGCAAAAGATGCACAAATAAAAATCATTTTGGAAATAATTGCTACAGTTGAAAAATAAATATTTACAGTCTATTGCATTCATGTTTAAACACACAGAAAAGTATGCAGAGAGTAGTTTTATTTATGCAGAATGAGAGGCAACATAATTATTCTGAAAATGGGACTGAATCCATAAACCCATAATAAACAGAATAATTTACTGCATCTCAATACAGCGTTGAATAACAATGGTCATAAAAACCACTAGTATTCCACTAATGATTCTCCTCCAGGATTTATTGTGTTTTTCAAATGTGTGTCCTCTTGCATTTCAGCGTGAAAAATAGCATACATAAAATACGGGTGTCCCCACCAGTCAGCCCCTCTGCAGGTACTTCAGAGCCCCAAAATTAAATTTTAAACAATCCAGACCAGTGTTTGGTGACCATGGTTAATCATCAAGAAACAAAGACATCAAACAATATTTGATAATGAGAAAAATGCCTCGAGGATATTAGGGGATGGGGGGAGAGCACAGCGTGAGCCTCGGCAGCAGAGCTAGGTAGAGAGGCCAGACCAGACACAAGCCGCATTCACATGTCTGTGTGTGTGTGTGTGTGTGTGTGTGTGTGTGTGTGTCTGACACGCAAAAACCCACACACGCACATACACACATGCATGTATGCACACACTCACACACACCTCTTATGGAGTTAAAAAGCCATTAAAACATTGCCTCTTTTTTTTTTTAAAGTTCATGACGAGATAATTAGAATTCAGTGTATGGAGCCAGTGGTGAGATTAGAGCTTTGTGAAATTGTGCTTCATTTTGAACTTGCATCCCGCCTCAACCCAATTATCTGCAGTTAAAATGACTGAGGCTCCAAACTGTGACTGACAAAAAATACAGACCGACCAAAAAAAAACTTTTCTTTATAGATAAAAGTGATTATTTTTCACAAAATTGTCTAAAAGGCTAAAAAGGCTAGGTTTCTATTTGATGTATCCTTCAAACCAAATATTATTACATTTAGATTATATTATTAATTCTTAAAAAATGTATTCATATACTGGAAAATGCTACATTTAAAATATTCAAGTATTTAAAAGAAAACACATATTTTATTTAAAAAAATGTACATTTATACTTTCAATAATAAATGTAACAGAATGGTTTAATTTTTCATCAGGTCGGTGTAATTAGTGCTAACTAAAATAAGAAGTT
>JAOVVB010181448.1:0-11232 GCA_028570985.1 Heterobranchus longifilis | reverse complement strand
GAAACACGTGGGTCGGTCTGCGGCCCTCCCGACTGATTGGCGGTAGAAGCTTAATGTGGGAGCCTCCAGTGACTGGGTGGAATTGGACACGACTAAATTAGGGGAGAAAATCTGAAAATTCAGAAAAAGGGGGATAAATTTAAGGAAATGTGAAATGAAAATTAAAGTGCAATAGTTAGTCCAATAACTATTTTTTTGATTTTGCTACTCAGGTTATTTCTCACAATTTTCACTTTTTTTCGAACACTTTTTTATTTGATTACCTGAAGTTCTGAATTTATTTTGCACAATTTTTACTTAATTTTTTTAAATTTTCACTTTATTTTCCTGAATCCCAAATTTATTTATCAACAATTTTAACTTTATTGCTCTAAATTCTGACTTTATTTCTCACAAATTTCACTTCATTTCCCTGAATCACAAATTTATTTATCAACAAGTTAAACTTTATTTCTCTGAATTCCGACTATTTCTCACAATTTCTACTTTATTTCTCACAATTTTCACTTTATGTTTCTGAATTCAGAATTGATCTAACTGTTGATGTAATTTTCTTGAATTCTGAATTTATTTCTCACAATTTAGATTTTATTTCTCTTAATTTTCCGAAGCTTGATTATCCACTCCTCAAATCCATTTCTTTTATTAGACACACAAACGGATGTGCAGTCCTTCACTTAGCAATCATCCTGGCCGTCCAACACACTCGTCCCCTGTAAGCTCCCTATACTTACCCCGATACATCTTCCACCGTACTGAAAACACTCTACATACAGTACAGTATAGACATGTCGAATTCTTCTGTATGTGTGTGTATGCATGTCTCAGGTAAGCAGACAGAGAATGGGGCAGAAGTGGACCGAGAACAAGACTGCATTTCTGAGCCATCACAGGCTTCGCCTCCCAGAAATGATGATCCAGCTGGACTGCAGCTGCACACAACAGAACAGGAGACACCATCAGAGTGGCAGTGTCCCATCAACACTGTCTTTTCCTAAGACCTAACCAGACACACACACTGAGACTCTCTCCAGTGATTAAACCATTCAGGCTCACTTTTCAAGTTACACACATTTTGAACTTCCCTGTTAACATTCTCAAGGGACACATTTGCATGCTTTTTATCAGCCGGAGTTCAAAGTGATTAATGTTTAAAAAAAAACAAAAACTTGAAAATCTGAGGGTTTAATGAAATCGTGCAGAAAGTGCAGTTTTTTTTTTAAATCTTCTCTACACAGCTGTATAAGTGGCACTGTTATATTGATAATGATTGGATTTCAATATAAAAAAAACAATTGTTATATAATTTGATTATATTTATATACAGCTTTTTAAAAAAAAAAATCAATGTATTATCATGTGTGAATAATTTCATAGATAAGACATTCTCATTTCAGTGATTAAGCCTTGTTTCGTCGAAGGCTTTGCCTGTGTATAAATATCATGCTGTATACTTTCAGATTTGCTTTTTGTAACATTCAGAAGTATTTAAAAATAAATGTTTCTTTTTTTTTTTTTTTTTAAAAAGTTATGTTTACGTTTGGTGTTTGAGAGTAAGATGGTAGAATGAAAAAAACAGAGGTCTTACAGCTCCAATGAAATACAGCTGAAATACACCTCAGATATTTTTTCAATCTTCAAACTTCCTCTGTTTCACTCCTCTTCCAAACACGCCATTTCAGTGTCTATGGAAATGAGCTACACCATGCCATGGGAATAGGTATATTTTTATAAGAGGTCACATCAGGGAAAAAAAATTATTGGCCTGTTTAAACTAGGGCCAATAAAAAAAGAAAGAAAGGACAAAAAGTAGGGATTTTTTAATTTCCTCAGGCAAACTACATGAATGTCTAAAAATAATTTAACAGAACAAAATTGCTTAATCGGCCCCCTTTAAAGTTGATTTAATTTTGTTTGACCAATGAAATCAAGGTTTTGAAAGCAAACGGGATTAATTAAATGTTTTAAATAAATAAACACCCAAAGTTTTATGATCAGATGTACATTCTTCCCATTATTATAACTACTGCTTATAAGTGAAGATTTATGTAGAATTTTTCTGATTTTTAAAGATGCCTGATTATTGGTCAGTCTAAAGGTGGACTCTCTCCCAGAGTTTAAAATGTACGAATCTCCTAGTAGAAATTCTCCTTTCAGAAAAGAGTAAAACATCAAGTCACGAACTGGTGTGACATCCGTGTGAAGTGATTCCACTACTCAGTCTCATGGTTGCCTTACAGTACTCGCCTGGCTTGTGTGAGTAACTTGGAGTCCCCAGTGCCAGTCACTGTACACACAATGAAAGTCTTGATATCAACACTGAAGTGTTCAAGAAAGGCAAATTACCTCACCATCACCCACAGGGCCATGCATTAGTGTTCATGCATTAGTGTTGATGTCAGGGGTATGTCCCTCATGTGTGTCCCCTGCCACTGCCTGAAAATGATCAGACGAGTGAATTGTTAAAATTGCTCCTCTATAAAGCCAGAAAATACATGTTTTTGTTTGTTTAACAAAATGCATTCTTCACATTCCAGTTTTTTAGAAGGGTGGAATGTAACATGGCCTTGACCTTTTGACCTAACTATTGTAGCTTACTCACCAATAGGTTTAACACGTTGTGCATTTGGAAATACATTTATTACGCCTATTATGAGTGGTTATTTGTCTTACTGTGACTTTCTGTCTAACTCTAACAACCAGAAAAATAGGCTCTTATATAATATTACATTTTGTGCATGAAGATAGACTTAGAGTTTAGGTGACCCACAGCAGAGGTGGGAGGTAATTAAGTACATTTTTAATGAATTTCATATTCATATACATATTTCATGTATCTGTGCTTTACTTGAGTAGTTTCATTAGAGCTTACGTAAAAACAGCATGTTCACAGTCAGGAAGGAGATAGAGAGAAAGATTTATTATGAAAATGGCTGTGAGATAACATAAGTTCAGTACTTTGATACTTACTGTAATTAAATTTGAAGGTGTGCACTTTTGTACTTTTACTCAAGTAGACATGTAAATGGAAAACTTCTACTTTTACTTGAGTAATATTTGCCCTAGGGAATCTCTACTTATACTCAAGTGCAGGTTTTGTGCACTTTACCTACCACTGACCTACAGTACATTTGCATTGCTTTCCTGGTTTCTGGCACAGAGCTATATATTAAATATTCCAAGAAAGAATGAGTTCCTGAATATTGCCCGGTTTCCTGGTTTCCAAGCAAAAAAAAAAAAACTATAGACAACTTTCCTCAGTACTCAAAAACTTTTTTTCCTTTTCTAGCCATGTTTGGATTGTGATTGTTTTCCAGGTCTTTTCTAATGAAATATTTGCATGTCGCCCTCGTTTCTGCTGTAAATTAAACCAGATTTCACAATTTTCCCCACACATTGTTGATATGATCAAATTATCAGGTCACAAAATGATCTATAAAGGACATCATGAGAACTGTAGCATATGTGGATATAAATTGAGAATTTAAAAGTCACCATGAGCTGCGATTAGCCTGTAATAACCAGTTTAATCAGCCTACCCTTTTTTCTTTTCATTGGTTTTATGCTCAATTTCCTTCTAACAGGCTCCTAATGAAGACAGCTTCGTGATAAAGTGATATGACCCAGGGCGGCTACATTTCTCGAAGAATGTTCGAAAGCATCTACCTTTTTGCCATGACCAAATGCAAAAAGTATTTAGATCGCATGAAGCCAGATAAATACTAATATAGATTAGGGCAAATGTATCTTTTTGTGCAAAATGCAACACCGGCCTGTAAAATCACAGAGACGTTTGTCCCTGCAGATTAGCAATGTTGCTTCACTTGAAGTGACACACAATGATTAAGTCCTCAAGTTCCATAATCTCCTAAATGCCACCAAGCTCCCACGGGCCAGAGAAATATTCAAGGTAGCATTTACATGCATTTTGTCACTGAGTGTTCCAAGTGAATGAATAATATTTTAATATAACGCTCTTACTGAAAGTTCAGTGGAGAAAAGTTTTTTTTACATTTTGCTGTATATCTTCCATCTTCTCCAGACAGAACGCTTTCTAGGCATTGAGACAAGGATTTGTGCAAGCTAATATTCAATGCACTAGTCAGTACAATAAACTGGAGCATTTTGTGACAAAAAATGTCCCTCATGAAGATCTTACCTTAAATTACCTACACTCTTAGGAATGGTATATGCAGCCAGTCATCGAGTTATTGTTGACAATGTAATTGGCAGTATAAATTAAGTCTATTCAGAAATAAGAACGATTTTTCTTTGAGGCTTGCTGGCAGTTCAGTGAAAAATGGAGATAATTAAATGTCTAATCATCACTCACATTAGCACTGATTCATCAGTGAGTTACAGTAGCTGTTATTTCTTTTAGCGTTTCTCAGGTTTCTCAGTGGTACGTGGATTGTTTGTTTATTTATTTATTTGCATTTTCCTCTCTCATCCTTAAAGAAAAAATGTTCATACCTATTAGTTTCTTGTTTTAGTGTCTACTAAATCAGGTTCTCAATTTTAATGTATACATATTATACATGAGCTAACCCTAATATTAAACCCAATTAGCTAATGTTAAGACTCTTAAGGACTTGCACTGTAAGGATTGAGAATTCTCATGTCATTTCTAGTTTTTTATAACTAGCAATATTAAAGTTTTTGTTTTATTTTAAACAAGGTTTGACAGCAATAAGTTCTGGTTTTGAGATGATGTGGGAAAAAACCTACCAGTGTACAGCTAACAGTGGAGTAATAACGTGATAAATCTTTAAAATTAGTTTATAAAGTTTTCGGTTTGGCACACAAAGTAGAAAATGACCATTTTTACTTTTTTCACAGTTTGTGAAAAAGCTTTTTCAGGTGCATTTTTTTTTCTTCCAGAAACACAAGCAGTTTTAACACAGAAGTAAATGTGATATCCGGTGCTTTGAAGTTTAATTAAAATTTTCAAAACAAAATGTATCTTAATTGATATGTTATGCTGAGCTTACATTGATCTTCACACATTTCTGACATACACTCCAGTGTATTGATTCTGATTTGCATTGATTTGATGTTATTTCACTCAGTTGCTGTGCATAAAAGTATACATATGCAAATATAGACAGGTATACGTACACATGTACATATTTGTCATAATAACAGAGGTTGACACCTATGTTGTTGTGTAATTATTTAATTCATTTTTATTCAACTTTTCAGGATTTTATTCAGTTGTTGATACCAACTGTTTGGTACTGTTCTGCAGGAGAGAGAGCCCAACTTTTAAATATGGAAGAATTGAGGTGTATGTGAGGAGAACAATATTGATTCTAATTTCATAAAAGGTTAAGAAGATGATCCAGAGGCCTGCTGCTGAGAGAGAGAGATGAAAAACGAATCAAGCCCAATTGTTACGTGGGAGACATCATCCAAAAGAGACCTGCTGCCACGCCCTCCAGGAACTTCTCATCTGTCCATCAGAACCATCAAGTGAAACAATACATTTCCCATGTGTTAGTTCATGAGTTGATGGTGCTAAAATATCCCCTGAAATTAGCATTATTATTGAGTAACTTCACGCTCTTCCCCTGGTGCTCCTTTAAACTCTCAACGATGCATTAAACTATTACATTAAATTAAATTGAAGTTGTAAACCTCAATCAAAAACACCATTAACTCATTTGACTTGGTCTACACGGTGGTCCACTTTTATTCATGCCAGTTACCTGTTTACTTTTTTATTTGTTTGGTTAAAAAGTTGTTTAAATCGGTCAAATCTGATGGAGAAGGGAAAACAGAAAGAAATGGGAGCTACCGTGAGCTTTTCCAAAACATTCACTTATATGATCAGTGGAGTTATTAAAAAAAAAAAAAAAAGATTTGCTAATAAACCTGGACCTTGTTACACTGGTCTTGTTCTTCTCTTCTCCATCAGATTTGACTGATAGAAACAACTTTTTAACCAAACAAAACAAAGGGTAATCAGGTAACCACTACAGCAGCACAGGTACAGAGTTCATACAAAGTCTTGAAAGTTCAGAAACTACTTTTTACCGTCATGTTTTCAAGGTCAGGAAAAGTCTTGAATTTAAATGTACTCATTGAAAAGTGCTTGATTTTCAACATAATCTGGTGTTTCATTTACACTATCACTAATGTAAACCAAAAATCTTTTCATGTTTTAAATGAAAGGATCCCATAGTCATGTTTGTTGTCTCCAGGCGCATGAAACAGGCATTTTTCTGCTCTGCAGCTGCGCGTGCTCTGACCTTTGGATGATGGTAGCTAATGCTAGCTACACGCCAGCTAACTTTGTCGAAAACGGGTGGTCGATAGGCTAGAAATAATCTCTAATCAGAAGGATGTTATGTGGGTTGAGGAAATATTGTTCATGTAACTGCAGTTTATGACTCGTGGTGAAAATGTGTATCAAACTTGAGGTAAACTTTTATTTTTGTAGCGATATTAACATGCGTTTGTACTCTTCTCATGTCACATTAAAGTGCGGCACTTTATTAGCTCTGGCTGAAGTGAATTAACGTTATGAGAGAATGATGACAGTTTACCGTGAGTCAAGTTTAATTACCAGCAGATAAAGTACCGGTAACAAGACCGACAGCAGCCGCTGCTTCAGAAACAGGCAATGTAAATAATGTTACAGACTGTTTCTATCTGATATGTAATGTTAGCTAAACTAGCTAGGATTAGCTAACGTCATGATGTCTCTCAACTCAGTTACTAAATACATTTACTCAAGTACTGCATTACAAAGTGTATGTACAGAGTGTTTCTATTTTCTGTTACTTTATATTTCTACTCCACTACATCTCAGAGGCAAATATTTTTACTGCACAACATTTATTTTACAGCTTTAGTTACTTTGCAGATTCAGATTAACAGTACATAGAATAATAAATAAAATATCATATCAATATTCAATAAGGCTATATTGGTCAAATATAATATAGTAAAATATAATTAATTAAAATTAGCTCCACCTTTAACAGCTGCAACAATAAAGTGATGAACACATTAATGCATTAATAATTATAATCCCATAATATAATATTAAAAAGTAACTGATGGATATTTAGACACTTAAAAACTATCTGCAGTTTTTCACTACTGTTTTACTTGGAAAATAGAAAATGGATGATATAAACATTTAAAATGTCCGAAATTTTTGTTTGAACTGATATTGCTATTCTCACTGTTAAATGTAATGCAAATATGTTTAAACAGTTTTTTAAATGACTGAAAGGTCTGTTCTTTGGCAGCATTAATTAAATATTAAAAAAGGAAAGTTATTTTCTTGTGTTCTCTTGTCATTCATAGCTGGATGAGTCCTCTGTTGACCCCTTACTCTGAAATTAGCAAGCATGAAATAATCGAAACATACAATCAAAGTTAATATGAACAGTTGGTAAAATAAACAAAGTGTTGATATATTAATATATTTTTTTTAAATTTCAGTAAGCTGTATTATTTACAAGTGCATATTAACAATTTAGATGTGATGATAAAGTCTTTGAGAGTCTGGAAATTTTGGTTAAGTACCTTGAAAAGTGCTTGAATTTTACAAAGCTGTATGAACCCTGAGGTAAACAGTGCCGTCCTCACAAGATGGTGCCCCTGTAAAAAAAAAAAAAGTGTGATGTCAACTTCACATTCTCTATATTTAGGAAAATATTGTGCTTTTTACTTGTTGCATAAAAAGTAAAAGTACTCATTATGCAGAATGGCTCTTTTAAAAGTGTCATATTATTATAGAATATTATATTATTCTGTTTTGGTCACTAATTAATAGATGTAAGAGCATTTTAATGTTGTAGTTCATCAAAGTGGAGCCAATTTTATATACTTTATATGCTACTGAGTAAATTAATAGTATAGTACTACATCATATCATATAAACATATATGTTTTTATGTAAAAAGTTACTACAATATCAAATAAATGTAGTGGAGTAAAAAGTACAATATTTCCCTCTGAGATGTAGTGGAGTAAAAGTATAGAAGAAAATGGAAATACTCAAGAAAAGTGGAAGTACCTCGAATCAAGTGCAGTACTTGAATAAATGTACTTAGTCACATCCCAGCACTGAATATAATAACATTGTAGTATGTGTAGCTGTTGTTTCCCTCCTGACCTCCAGGTGGCGACTTTCTTTCACTTTAATGTGAAAAACCTGAGCGGAAATAAAGTGAACCGGAAGTGTGGTTGTTTGTGTCTGTGGGATAGTTGTAGTGTTAGCTGCGAGCATATTGTTCCGTTTTAAGGCGGCAGAGCTCCAGGTAAAGCCACACATACTCAGGTAAACACTTTGGTCAACTTTACTTTACACCAAAATCAAAGCGAGCGCGAGCACAAGACTATAAGACCGAGCTGTGCATGCGTTAGCACGCTGGGCTAGCTCCGGTGCTAACTTCGGCTAACTGCTAGCGTTAGCATTAGCGCACTTTAATAATGTGTTTTCTGATTTAACTTACCGTTACTTTGTGTTTTAATTAAGTTTGAGCAGTTTTAAATGCTAATAGATCTTTAAGAACATATTGAAATATGTTGTTTGTTTCTTGTTCATTAACTTATTCAGGGAAACGTAACTTACATGGCTGAGCGACCGATCCTCTGTTTTTTCACCTCTTACTGTTGTGAAAGCGTGTTAGACATTTTAGATAAAGCATTAGCGTTGTCTGGAACACAGTTTAAAATCATAGACTGATAGAAAAATAATAAAATGTATAAAAGCTTTATTATATTTGAGAATCTGTAAGAAAGGCAGATTTCACTTTTCTTTTTTACATGTAGACCACATTAGACCAGGTCCAGGTCAAAAACCACGACTCATAAGACTTTCCAAATATGGACTAGTTTATCCCAGAAAGGCTAAAAGATGATTTGATTGTTTTTCAAAAATTACATTTCTACTTTTGTTTTGAAATGAAAAAGAGGAGACGTTCATGGACTTTAAAAAAAACAGTGGCGTGCTGAGTGATAGAGCAAGCACCCCATATACAGAGGCTAAAGTCCTCACCGCAGCGTTCGTGGGTATAATGTACTATCAATAAAGTAAAAAAAACAAACAAAACAAAACAGCAGAGGCCACGTCGTGGCAATACTGTAAATCAGGAGCAATGACATTTTTTGAATCTTCAAAATGACAATAAAGCCTTCACAAAACTGAATAAGCATAAGCTCCACAAGAAGCTTCAACGTGGAGAGCTGAGAGACAAAGCAAGAAGAGCTTTCTATGCAATTAGAAGAAATTGATAATTCTGTATGGCAGCGAAATCTGGGGACCAAACTTAAATCAAGAATTTGACAAATGAGACAAAACAAATAATCAAATATCTCCACAGAGTTCTGTACATCCTGCATGTCCAGCGAAAAATGCCAAACAATGACTGTAGAGCAAAACTCTGCCAATCCCCACTTATACTGAAAATGCAAAAAAGAGCAATTCAATTTTACAATCACCTAAAAACTAGTGACCCCCAGACATACCATCACACAGCTCTAACCTGCCAGGAGCTGAAGCCAGAGAAGTCCCCTGCAGGGCTGTAGGCTTACTTTTTTAAGTGGTAGCACTGGTGCTGCTAGCAAGCAAAAAACATTCAGTAGCACAAAAATAAAATTTGTAGCACACAGGAGTACGGTGAAAAACCTGTTTTATTCAAAAATATATGTAACGCTCTAAACATGAACTCATCCACTTCTTTCCCACTGTTAATATTTTAAGTAAACATTAGGGCTGGGTGATATGGACCAAAAATCATATCTGTATTGGCTGAATGGTGATATACAATATATATCTCTGTATTTTCTATGAAGTGGGATAAATGTTCAGTTGTAAGTCAAAGCACATGAGATGTCACAAATACTTTTATTAAAACAAGACTGTGATCAAACTAAAATGTAAAGACAGTGTTTGCTTCCCTGTTTGAAAATATACAGCTGCAAAACATGTCAATTTAACAGATCTAAAATATATAGTCTATAGGCTATTAAATAAAAACAGGCCTTTCTCTGAGAAGGCTCATTAAGTTGTTTTCAACAACAATACAACCAATATACCAATATAATCAATAACTGATTAAAATAGATACAATTTCAGGTTTTCCTCTCCTGCTTACTGTTCATTTAGCCTGCTACCAGTTTAGAACTTTAATGTTAATTTCTGCTATGATCAGCTGTTCCCTCTCTCTCTCTCTCTCTGTCTCTCTCTTTCGCAACAGAGACACCATGACTCTTTAATGTCGTGTATACATATATATGTCGCGAATAAGTTAATTAGTGCGAGTGAATTGTATATAAAGTCAATATAAAGACGCTATTAGACACAAGTTCCGTGATGAAGCGTCTGGTCTGAACACAACATAACACCAGTCATCATTCTCAACCCAGTCGTGTTTTTCTCCAAGACGCAATTAATGTTATTTTGTGTTATTTGTGTGTGTGTGTTTGTTTGTGTGTGTGTTCGCGTTGCGTGACAGACAGACACAGAGAGACAGACAGATCAGATCATACTACAGCACGTTGAATGTAAGCACTCTTTGCACAATCTATATAAAGTCCTTGCAGGATACATATATATATAGATCTATTTATATTTTAGCTTTTTAAACTTTTAATTCTCCTGTTACTTTGTTTTTGTTTTTTGTTTTTTTGTGAATGCACCGTTAGAACTGCTATTCAATTTCGTTGTACTCTGTGCAATGACAATAAAGGTATTCAGATTCTGAGATGGAAGTTTTAAGAGAGCAGAGCAAGTAAGGTCTATCACTCACTTTTTCAAGCACTGGCCGATCGGGCAACTGGCTGCTTGTCTTGAACTGTCCCGCTGTAACTTTGTACCAGTAATCCATCAGAGTGGTGAGCAGGGAGTGCAGAGGCAGAGGGAGCGAGCAGGGCTTCACGGAGTGTGTGACAGAGAGAGGAGAGATGCAGACAGGTGAAAACACAACATATAATGCAAAATCAAACCAGTGTTTCCCCTATAATTGTACAGGCCAACGGAAACCCCTGCCAGGCCTATGGCTGGGCACCAAAGTCAGTACTTTTAAGGCCGACCGAATTACGTCGGTACTACTGAGTACTGATTCACATGAAATCAAACGGTGCCAAATGTTGGTACCTGAGAGCGCAAGCTTCTGTCTCCCTCCCTGTCCCTCCTACACACACACACACACACACACACACACACACACTCACACACACACACACACACACACACACACACACACACACACA
>JAOVVB010181437.1:0-11232 GCA_028570985.1 Heterobranchus longifilis | reverse complement strand
TACACATACATCTATATATTTCATATGTTTTAGTGCAGTGCAAATTCAGGGAATCCAATTGATGTCTGGTGAAAACATCAACTCTAATGGAGGCATTCTACATCAATATTTTTTATGGAATTCACAAATGAGATTATACCTGTAAGACATTATACGGAATGAACAGAGACCAAAGAAAATAAAAACAAAGCAAAAGGAGCTTTGCATTTATTATTTATTGTGCAGTAGACTGGGCTTTAGGATGGGCTGGTGACAGAATAGAAAAAGGCAAAATCAACAAGTTTGTTTATCTCTATCTGTGTGTGTGTGTGTGTGTGTGTGTGTGTGTGTGTCTTGTGGCTGGTCCAGCAAGCCTGAGCCTGTGTGATGCTCGTCATTCTGTTACGCTGGATGACTCCTGATGCGACAGCGGCTGCTCTGGCCTCGAATACCCCTGAGACGGAGGGAAGAAAGGCAGGGAGATGGATGGAGGGAAGGAAAGAACAAGAGTGATATACAGAAAGAGAGAGAGAAAGAGCGAGAGAGGTGTGTCAGCAAAGGGCCTCGATTTCCCCAGAGACGCCACTGGCAGAGAGACAGATAGACGGAAACACAGAGAGGTTGGGGTTTGGAAAGCAGAAAAGTACCAATTCTTCCTCCTAAGCTGGACCGCTTCCAACAGAGCCCTGCAGCACATACCATCCACAGGAAATATCTGAAAGGAGCTTTCTATCAATGCACTTAAAAGCAGATAGTGTATATGCATACAGCCTTGCCTTGCTTGAGGATGTTAATTGGTCAGTCTGTTCAGCAAGATATCTCAATATCTACTGCCAGATTGCTGTACAATGTAACATGGAAATCAGTCAACAGGTCCTCCAAACCATAAAACCACATAAGTCATTTGTTGAGAAAGACAGAGATGTTTTTCTTGCCAATTTGGCTCTCTTTGACTATGAGAATGCCAGCAAAGATGCTTTACCTGCTTCCACAATATCCACTCTGATAGAAAAGTTTCAAGAAGTATGCACAAATCAGCGCGATGTCACAGTTGTTTGTTAGACTTTCTGAAGAACTGCCAAAGCTTGAAATTCCTGATGAAAGGATTTGCAATATCATATGGACTGTCAACAAGGAACTTACCGAAGATGTATAATGAGGGCTTGTTCAGATCACATACAACCTGGATGACACATTTTAAGAAAAACGTTCCTATAGTCTACAGCTTCATCTTGGTTTTGATGCTTCTGGTAAAGAGCAGTTATTGAACCTGCCATCAGTGAGAGAGCAGTATAATGTGTCGAAAATGCACTTACCAGAAGATCAAAATGTGCTTGAGGAGGTGAAGACTTTCAAAGAAAACACCCTTTTACAAGAGTTTCCGTCCTCAATCCCAGTTATCTTGTATAAGGATGCCTTTGAAGTTGTGCATCCTCTTGGATCTGACAAAAAGAAACACAAGATCCTAGCTGTGTACATGAGATATTGCCTCATTACAAGTCATCCATTGACCCCATGCAGTTAGTCATGCTTTACAGAGAGTCTGATTATCAGGGTTTTTCTGGACAAGAGAACGTGTTCTGCTCCCTTGCAAAATACTTAAACCAGTGGTTCTCAACTGGTCTAGCCTCAGGACCCACCTTTTTCCTTAGACATGAAGTTGTGACCCAAATATCTGAATTTTTTTAACCACTCCAATTTATTTAACAAAAAAAGTGCAGCAATACACAATGCCTTCATGCACTGTTGAAAACATGAAATCAGCAAAACAAATGCAACAAAAGTGCAACTAGAGTTAAAAACCCAATGAAATAAATAGACAGACTTAACTTAGGAGTGAGTTTACAAGGTTTCAAACTTGTTACAGGCATATGTGCTTTTTAAATATACTTTTTAACTGATGATGCTCATCAAGTTTCAAAAATCTAAATTTAACTGTATGAGATCAGTTGAATAAAAAGGCAAACTTATCTTGAACAGGTATATATGCTTTTTAAACAAGTTGTGTTTTGTTTCTAAATGGTGTTTCAGTTTTGATGGCTTCATGCTTTTATGTGCCATCGTGCAATCGTAGGTGACAACCTGGGGTCTCATTCACTTGGAGGCTTCACAGAGAATCTCAGCAAGAGCAGAAACTTCTGTAGATACTGCCGCGTAACCAGAGACAGATTTGCAAATGAACCTACAAATCTAGGCTAAGCAAGGGCAGCAGAAAACTACAAGAGCAGTTTGGAGATGTTTTCTGTGATCTGAGAACATTGTAAATGGGGTGAAATTTAACTCTGTTTTCAATTCTTTGGAGCATTGTCATGTCTACCAGCCAGGACTTCTGCCATGTCTTAGTCATGATGTATTTGAGGGGATTCTAATAACCACCCTTGTGTGGTTTGAGCTGATGGAGAGAAGTTGGGAGGAAGTACAGCACAGAACTGGTGCTTGCTATGTCTTCTCTCTATCCTTGTAGGTACACGTAACAAGAATCCACTTGAAGACCAATTTTGGCAGTTGTGCCTCAAGCTGATAACCTGACGCCGTCAGATGATTGTTTCACAGAACCATCTGAGAAGCCGTCATTAGAAAGTGTTTGGAAAAGGGCAGTCACTTTGAAAACAATACCTGGAAGGTGATTGGATGAAGCGTCTGTCTTCAGTGAGGAGAAGTGCAGAAAAGCCTTCAGTGCCGTTCTTTGCTCTTCTTTCAACGAAGAAATATTCTCCAGTTCTGATATAACCAACGCTATTGAGGTATCACAGTATCTACATGCAGCCAGCATTGTTGTTAGTTGCGCAGCTCACACACCTAAACCACGTCAGTACTGTTAGCTCTTCACAGGACACAGAGCCGTCATTGTTGTTTTGAACGAACACCTAAACCATGCCCGTAACTAGCAGCAGCTCCTCACAGGACACTGATTGGCCCGGACAGATCTTGTCCTGACCCATACCATTGTACTCTAGCCTGGCAAGATCGATACGTGCAATCAAAAGATCTGCAATTCTTGCGTGATTCTCTTGCGATGCAAGGTAAGCACAGCAGAGGGAGATAGCAGAAATTGTCTGTGCTCCCAAGATCCATAGCAACCAGGTAGCCTATCTGAAGTTACTTGTTGAGGAATATTTAGAGCAAGTGTTTATTAAAGCCAAAACACCACTTCCTCCTCCATTACCGAAACCTCATTATCAAATGTGACCCACTCATTCGCCTCTGGACTCTCCGCTTTGAAAGTCAGCACACATATTTCAAACAATGTGCACAGAGCTCCATAATTTCCAAAACCTCTGTAGCACTTTGTCAGAAAGGCACCAGAAAGGGAGCTTGTTCCAAGCCATTCTTCCTGTAGGCCAAGTCAATGAATTTGATGATCAAAAGTACAATGTTGCCATTCAAGAAGACTAAGAGGTGTTGAGAAACCAAACAAAGCAGAAACAGTTTCTGTCACATAGGCTACAAGGGTACTACATACCAGAAATGAATGGCTGCATTTCTCAATGTTGACAGATGAGCTTGACAGGATTGTTCTGCTTCTGGTGAGTCAGAAGGTTGATTTTGTTTGCAAAAAATCTCAGGCAGTGCCAGCCTTGGATCTTGGTTTTCATATCCTGCAGCATGACACACAGACTCATTATTTTTGTGTTAGTGTGGATCCCCACTGCCACTGTACAAGCTGTTTGACCTTGATGTAATTGCACTTCATCATTCTTTTTTTTTCAGGTGAAGCATAATGGAAGCCCTCCCATACCAGTGCCCATGAACATGACTTCAATGATGTATCAATTAAATAAATTATTGGTTCCTGCCGTGGATGAAGACCGATGAGGACCATCATCGAGAAAGTGTGCCAAACGGATACCTACAGCTGTGTCAAGTGGCAGCCTTCACAGCTACCTGAAGGGAGGTCTCTCTATGATCAGAAAAGAGAGCTACCATTTATTGCCAGGAGGGACAAAGAGTTGCAGACCAGAGGCGAGTCGATGACCTCATGGCATTAAAGTATGAGCCACAGTGTTGTGACATTGATGCGACTCTTTCACAGAGTATGTCAGATTTACAGAAGGCCATTCCTGTTCAAGTGTTTACTGCAGCACTTATCCACAATAGCAAAAATTGAGCTAGAATCAAGACTACCAGAATCACTTGCTGGAAAGGTAAAAATGGTGCTACAATATTTCAAAAGTGAACATTTGAAATAGAAACCGGATGTGAAGACTTTGCGGCCTTAAGAGACAGATGGAAAACATGGATCCTGGACATGCTGCAATACTTGTCCTGATTGGGTACTTCAAAGAAAAGGAACATGCTCTTTTTCCTCTTGGCTGGTGCAGGTAAGTTTTTGTATAGTATTGCAACAACATCAGTAGCCTATTCCCTTTTATTTCTTTCCTTATTACCTGTGATTTCTAATGCTTTTTGTGTTGCAGGAAACTGCCACACAGGCAAGCGATACAAAGCTGAAAAAATAGTTTTTAAGGATGCAACACACATTTGTTTTGTTTTCATTTTCAATGCTATTTTCAGCCCCCTGGTTTCCAAAATGGTGGAACTATTTTTTGCCACTGTATCACCCTGCAGGTTGAATATGGGACTGGACCGCTGCTGGGTGGTACAATAGGGTTGTTGTGCGTCAACACTATCTTTCAGCCCAAAATGTGTTTAATTATTTTAATTTAAATTAAATAAAATTTAATTTAATTTAAGTTAATCATATTGGCAGTAAATATATACTCATATACAAATTAAAGAGTCATCATACAGTTTGAGTAGCCTTTAAATTATATTTTAGTGTTCATGTTTTTCCGTTGGCATCACTATACAGACCTAACAGCAGTGCTGCTGCCATTTTTGGCAGTTATTTTTAATTTAGGACAGGGCATCCTAATTTAAGATTCCTAATTTGGTAAATCCCTAAGTTAGGATGGTTCTGTAATAGCTAAATTACTATCCTAAGACAGTATTTTTTTCATAAATGCAGTTAGGAAATATGTTTCTGTAATACCAAAAACAATCCTAAATGGCATCCTAAACTGAGATAAGATAGGATATCAGACTTAGGAAGTTTCTGTAATGAGGCCCCAAAAGCATGAGGTGGGGGCTGGGTTTGGTGTGAATAAAAATAAAAATTCATAGGATGAGCTTATGCCATGAAAATTATTTCAGAGATGATATAAAAACACCATGGCCCATAATAATAAAAAAAGCCCTAAAACAACCAAACAAAGAATCGTAAGTATTGTACATATTATAAAGCCCTTCATACAGGAAACACACACACACACACACACACACACACACACTGACATATGGGAGCCATATGAAAGGCAAATTAGTGTTTTCATACACTGCAGAGTTTGTGTCTCTGTGTTCCCAACACACTACATGACTGCCACAAATTAACTGCGACCTAATTTAGAGAAGCAAAAAAACCAGGTTTAATGTTGGTGACGTACGCTGCAGCGACTGATTTGTTTGCAGAGAGCGGTGGGAATCGTGTGATGTGACGTGGAGACCGCTGCCAGTGTTGGGACAAATCAGCTGTTATCAAAGATAATACTGGCTGAATCACACAGACATCAACACACTTCAGTGGGATCTGTGAGAGAGGAAGACAAAGTGTCATGTTATACTCTTGTATGGAACATATTATCAAGCCAAAGGTTTCATCTCTTGAACGTATAAATCATTTGTTGGTGTCTGAGGGGAAGGGAAGGTGTATGTGCATCTGCTGTACTGTGCACTGAGGAATTATTATTGACACAAACAGTATTGGCTTACAAGTTGTGTCCATATATGCACAAGTGGTACAGTATGTGTGTGTAACTACTAGGCTACATCAACCACGTAACATGTGCAGGCTAAGCTTCCATCAATGAAACTGGCTACACCAGCTGTGAGAGCAGCGTGAGTGGTGTGTATGTGCCGCAGAGATCCACTCTACATGCCTAAAAATAGACCAGTCTTCTATTTAGAGTTTTATTTTACGCAAGGTGGGTGCGGCCCTTTCCCACAGAAATGGGTCACAAAGTGTCTATATTTATTTTCAATTAAACTACCGATATACAGGAAATGATTTAATGGCTACCAATGAACGTATTGGCAGTTTGGTTTTGAGATTTTCTATTATTATCTATTTACTTAACCATATTTCACAAACTCTGTGAAAAAGTTGAAGTTTCACAGTGCTGTGCTGGGTCCAAAAACTGAAGAAACAATCCCACACAATCCCAAAACTAAATCTAACCATCTTTAGAGACAAGCAAGTATGTGTGCTCATTCTACTGGAATATCCATTGATTGGTCTAAACTTTGATGTATTTTACAGTACAGAGTGCATTACACAATTTTAATGGTTTTATCCATTAAAGAATGGAAACTAAAAACATTAACATATTCAATTGATGTAATTAACGTAACCTTTACAGATGCTTTATTAAATAACACTGCTGTAAAATAATCATTGCGCACAGGAGACTTACTGCTGCTGATGTCTGGCACTGATGTTAAAAATGCCCATTTCAAAGCATTTATTCAACAAAAGGTAATATATTTAACAACT
Organism: Heterobranchus longifilis; assembly: GCA_028570985.1. NCBI lineage: Eukaryota > Metazoa > Chordata > Actinopteri > Siluriformes > Clariidae > Heterobranchus > Heterobranchus longifilis. The sequence continues at coordinate 4,703 of JAOVVB010181437.1, read as the reverse complement.
AGTGATAAATAGTCCTTTCATACAGACTACAGAGAAGCATATTGTAATGAACATTGTCGCTGCTCGAGTCATCTCCCCTCTCCAGCTGCGGTCGGGATGGAGTTCCCTTGTTAAGCACTGCGGGCGCTCCGGGTAAACTTATACACTAATATTACTTAAATCTCTCTGAAACAAATGACGTGGAGGAATCTTGTTTGGTCGGGAATGGAGAGGGAACTGAAGATGACACACATTTATTTTGTTCATGACCTGGGAGTTTTATTCAGCGATCAGGGACAAAAGGCCATCTGTACAGAACATCATTAGTGTATGTTTCACATTAAGTTTCACAGTGCTGTGCTGGGTCCAAAAACTGAAGAAACAATCCCACACAGACTCACAGAATACTATGCCGAGTGTGCGCTGTAGGTGTAGCCAGTAAAAAGATACATTATGCAACGCATCCATTCCACATATGTTATGTGGTCAATGCAGCAAAAGAGGTTTTCAAAGCTCTATCCTGTCGCTTAGCACGATGACCTGTCAATCACACGGTGGCCCCGCCCCACAGCATCTCCTGCTTTATTGTCTATTTTCTTCTTAATGGGAACATAATTTACTAAATTAATGTTGCATTGATTTGAAACTAGCGATTGAGACATAAACTCAGTATGAAAGTGTTTAGTGAGGTAATAAATCAAGTGAGAAATAGACTCATTTTCCCATTGACTTGAATACAACCAGAAGTATTTTTGCAACCAGTGGAGTCGCCCCCTGCTGGCCATGGGAAAGAATGCAAGTTTAAGGCACTTCCGCATTGAGCTCTATGGTTCAGATCAGGTAAGGTCCTGTGACTTATGAGGTTTCAGGTTTGTCTGAAGGGATGCTGCATAATCCAAGCATATAAACACATTTATTTAACCTCACTTCTCTAACATATTCACCACAAGCCCCCTGGGAAGAGAAAGTTAACATTGTGAAATTACAATGTCAGGGTCCGTCACGTGATTCTATTTGGCCCAAAAACACTTTTTGTCATAGACTTACATTGTGAAAGAGATGTCTGTAAATCAGTCCATTTTTTTGAGAGTCATTTTTATCCCCATTTAAGTTAGCTCGGCCAGTGTTAGTCTTTGTGCACCTGCTCTGTGGGCCCCATAATGTGGAAGCAGTGCTGAAGATCCGGTCTGGGTCAGCCAGTTCTCTTTACACATCCATGAATCACACAGGCAAATCCACTTGGAAGCTTAACCTTCGAGACAACCAGAGGAAAGAAGCCAGAGAAGGAAAATAGACTGTCAGCCAAACATAGAAAGCTGGAGGATGAGGAAAGCGGGTGATTGACTGTGATGAGACGGGGATAGATGGAGAGGGAGGGAGAAACAGACAGAAGGAACGGGCAAATACTGAAGGCGTGTGATCCCAGTGTGAGGAACAGCTTGAAAACAAAGAAAGATGAGAAGAAAACAGGAGGTGTCTGTGAAAGATGGCTGCCCACTGGGAGTGTACAGTACAACCACAGTCCTGTACTGCAGGACACACAGTCAAAGTGGAGGGCAAACAAATGCAATGCACCAGAGCTCAGCTGCATTAAGATGTTGTGTTTTCCTCTGTGTGATTTTAATGCCTGTGTGAGGACTTTACAACCTCAGGGATGAATTATGAAGGCTGCAATCTGACTAAAATGTTAATGGCGTAAACAACAGGAAGAACAACTGACAAAAGCAATCACTTTAATTGATGCTGCAGTGAGGCTGTGGGGTCAGGTGGGGTTAAATGCAGCAGCATACTCAGTTCTCTACCTTCTCCTTCGCCTCAGCATCCTGGGTTTGGAGGTAGACCAAAGCTAAGCAAATCAATAAAAAACATTTTGTTTTGCATAAACAGTCTATAAAACATGGTTGTTCATTAGCTAACTATATGGATCTATAATATTCTCTAAAACTATATACTTTACAACATATTCTCATGAATGGGTTTGTATGATATCTTACAAAATACTGTATCACAGTTATATTTAATGTAGTGAAACAGCCCCATGATCTCTCTTTTAAACACATGGTTAACATTGTGAAACTGAACTAATTGGTTAGGTTTAAGCACCAAAACTACTTGGTGAAGTTTGGAAAAAAGAACAGTCCCGTTTGAAACCAAAAGTCTTCCAAAAGTTAACCTGTAAATTAACTTCTAGTTTTCTAGTTTGGGGTTTTTCAGCTCCCAGTGTTTTCACCTGTTCCCCATTCCATGACTAGTTCAAATGTTTAAAAGTGACCTTGTATTTAGCAAAAAGCTGATTAACAAGATACAAAAAAGGCAGGAAGGCATCCAAAAATACAACACTAAAACAAAAACACTAGGGAAACACACAGGGAACCAGGAATGAACAGACGTAAGACTAACATACCACATGGCACGAACAAGGATCTAACCAAGACTGGACTGAAAGCAAGACTGATACAAAAACTAAACTAATCATGGAATGGGGAGCGGGTGAAAACACTGGGAGCTGATTGGCTGACAGAGGAACCGAACACAGGGAGCAGGGCGGGGCTAACGATCATGATGGGAGACAGATGCTGAAGGAAGCTGAGCAGGGAGACATAACGAGTTACACAGCACAGGTGTGGAGAGAGAGAGTGGAGGGAAAATCAGGCTGGAACACAGGAGGAGATGAATACAGAATAAACCAGGAAACAGACCAAATGCCAATGAATACATGCAACAATGGAAACCTACAAACAGAAAATCCAAACCTCTAGAAAACAAACAATCTTACAACACAAACCAAAACTTGAAAAAAGCAATATAACACAATACAGTCTCATAAGCAGAACACAAAAGTCAAACCTAAGTCAGGGGCACAGCCCGACTGTGACACCTGTTTCATGTGTTATATATTAATACTTGACCGCTGTAGTATTGTGTCTTGGGACTTTGGTGCCTCATGGAGGTGAACTTTTATTTCAACTCCATGGCCTGGGGGCTTCATAGCTTGAAAACATGTCTGGGACAACTGCAGTCACTCTTCCATTTACACTTTATACTGTGTAAACAACAGGTCAAGCATCCTCTGAAACATTTAGATTTTTGATTTTGATGGTAAGATGCACACTGTAGTATTAACCTACTCAATAAAATAGGTCATCCCTGAATGGAAGCAAACAATAATGATGCAGTGATGATGATGTGGATCTCAATATGTTTTATGTGCCTCGATATGCAGTGATTGCAGATAAACTACTCTTTGTCTGCTGTGCATAATATACAGTAAAAGCAAATACAGTAGTAGGTCAAATGTGTGCAGCTACATCCACATTACTACTTTTTCATTTTAAAATGCATATATTTTGCTACGTGCACATTACTCGTTTCTGAGCCCCTAAAATGGAGAAAATGGAGTTTATTTAGTTTATAAACTCCAGAGTTGTGTTGTAGTGTGGACGGGCGGATACGGAGATGTTTGGAAATGAGGACGCAGACACCCATATCAGTCAGTTTTATCAGTTAGATAGGTCTACATACCTTTTGTGATTCCATCCTTCTTGTGTATCTACTCATTTCCTGTTGCCATGGCTTCATCCGGCAATAGATAACGCTCCTGGTAATGCTCTAATATGTCGCTGTATTTGCTTTGCAACAACTCGCAATCTATGTTTACTGCTGCCTTCACCGTCTCTGACTTTCAGTAACAGTTCCACATCGTCGTCGGTCCAAGCTAAGAAATCTCTGCTCTTACTTTTCACCATTGCTGTTCTTCCTTTGTAGTATTTTCTGTTGTTCTGTTTATTATTATTAGTTCTTATAATACATCTATGATTTTCAACTTAATAGACTATCTGCTTCCTGTTTACACTGGTATGCGCATGCCAAGTGTATGTGACTGGTCGAAGATGCGTCTTTAGTCGTTTTAATATGGACTGAGATTAGTTGATATGGTGCTAAAACGCTTGTATGGATCGAGATTGTTTTTGTTTTAAAACACTGGTTTAAAATGAAAACATAGAGTCTCTCTCCTTTTCTTTCGCCTCCCCTCCTGAAGCTGTCCATGGTTCTGATTGTTGCAAGTCTGTTCCCAACAAAGCTGTTACTGCAGGTGTGATCAATAGCATCAGACTCACCTGGCTGAATGAAGTGATCTAAAGCAGCGAACACTGCAGAGTCTGATCTGTAGCACACACAATTGGTGTGTGAGCACCTTGAGAGAGAAAGTGAGGCGGCGCTTGAAAAGACTACTGCAAACCAAGTGTGAAAACACTCTAAAAGAGGCTCTCTGAGATCTCAATACAGTATTCAGTGGTAGCAGAAATGCTGGTGCAGCTAATAGCCACGGAGCCCTCGCTTCTCTTTTGGAGTCCCTGTAGTGGAATGTGTGAGTCGAAGAAGATGACCTACTAATGTCGCTGCCCAATTCACACTGTGCTTTGACCTTTTGTAATGAGCTCATATCAAGAGAGCCTTTTCACAATTCTTGGACCACTGACAGTTTTTGCTTTCCTTTTGTGTTTTTTTTGTTTGTTTGCTCTCCAACATCCTCATGCTTTCTGTTTTACCCAGGAGCGAGAAAAGAAACGGGGAGGGGAAGAAAGGATGAAGGAAAGTGAAAGGAAGTTGAGCTGCTGACTGTGCAGATTCTGCCTCGGTGGCACCCCAGCCAGCTGCATCCATCACGCCCTGATGCTAATGGCTGTTACAGACCTGCACCCTCCCCGCCATGCCCAAATCCT
>JAOVVB010181427.1:0-11233 GCA_028570985.1 Heterobranchus longifilis | reverse complement strand
GTGACATGTTATTATGCTCCGTTTCCCTCTGTCAGTCGTAGCCATTTAACAGATTGCCTGCCACGGAGAAACTGCTTTAAAATCTCAATGGAGGGATGTGTGTAAAATGAATGTGTATATATCTAACCACATGCTTTTATGTGTATAGACACATTCACACATTTTTTATGCGGGTAGGTCCTTTTCTTACTCCTCCCACCGTGGTCCTACATTTTTCGCGCGGCGGTTGTAGGCTGGACGTTAGAGGCACTTGACAATGAGTAGGGGAGTAGGAGGAAGTGCTCAGTGAGAGCCTCTGTAGAGGATAGCGATGCCCACATACTGTCTGTGTCACAAACCTGCCATGAGGGGTGACCATGTGGACGGATATACACACACATATAATCAAACGTGTGCGAACGAACGCGCAGATTATTGAAAAAGATTCACACACGCATGGTCACGCACCCCGTATCAGAGAGCCATCCGGTCATTTTCATATCCATATTTACATGTATATGAGAGCCAGCGCATCCCAGGAATACAGATCTATTTAAATTCAGACAGAATCCGTAAATACCCACCTCCGGAGAGCCAGGAGAGGGGGAGAGACAGAGAAAGAGGCCAGTATATTTATTTGAGTGACATTGTCTAAATTGAAGTTTGACACTCTTCACCACTCTAACCTTTATGCAAATGTGAAAACATCTATATGTGATGGACAGAATTCAATTAACTGAGATGACAGAAAATAATCTAGTGAACTGAATACATCATGCAGTTGAAAGTAACATAATCATCCCGGTAGGAAAGGGTTGGTGGGGGGGGGTCAGTGGGAGAGAGACGGAGAGAGAAAAAGAGAAGGAGAGAGAGAAGAGGGGGGGGGTGGAGGAATGGGAGGGGAGGGCACAAAGGAAGTAGAAGATAGAGCCCATTTCTCCGCCGCCTTATCGAATGGCACAAGCTCTATTTCTCCAAAGCGGAGTCTTCAGTCCACTAAACTCTTGATCTCAAATGAGAGACCCTGGAACACTGTTGCTAAGCAATTAGGGGGGCTTATTGAGCAGCTGATTCCCGCCGCTCAGTGTCCATCATTACAATTTTTCCTCAACCTCATAGACTTCCATACTGATGAACAGCAGCCAGCGCCCAGTGACCACACACACGAAAATGGGCTCCTATGGCAAGGCTGCAAATTACACCGCCGCACAACCGCCACCCTTATTTCACCCAATATAGTAAGACTCCCCCCCCCCCCCTTCAAACAACTGTTGCTGCATGGACCCTGCCTGAGGGTGTGTGTGTGTGTGTGTGTGTGTGAGAGAGAAATGGAGAGAGAGATAAATCCTTAAAATCTGGTGCACAAAAAAAAAATCTTCCAAGGTGTTTTCTGTTAAATTCCACAATATAAACACTAATGATCACATGTCGAAAATTATTAAAATCACCTTATTCCAATGCACAATTAGCATATAGGTATTTTACATACACCATCCATATCATCTAACAATTAGCCTTCATAACAGGAATCAGTGCAAAAAGGACCGAGCGTTTGGGGAAGGAGGAACCAAAGGAGCAACCAAACCTGCCTCACACGATCATGTGCACACATTAGTGAGCTGTTGGCCAGATGGGGGCACCCTTAACCAAGATATGAGAAAGCATGCTACATTCAGCCTGCCACAATGAAACAAGGAGGTGTGTGACTGGGGATGTTTGTTGTCATGCTTAAAACTATTCAAAAAGTTGAAATACTATAGTTAATTTAAACCAACAACACTATACTAAAATGCACTTTAAATTAACAGCATACTTTCCTGCATGGGGTTTAAAACATGCTGTGAGATAAAACTAGAATGGATTTTCTGGAAAATGATAATACAAGTAAGCCCATATGTACTCATACATTTGTCAGTGTTTTCTGTCCATTCAGTCACAACAGTGTAGGACCCACGGCAGTGTATTTTGTGTTGAGAGCTAACACTAGGTGGCTCTGTGCTCTGCTAGTGGTCCTGGGGAGCCACAGTCCTACTGGATTGGTCATGTGTTTACATAGTGTAGATATGTACAAAAAGCTTCTGTCCTCATCTCACATTGAATCTGAAAAAAAAAAGAATCATGTTCTAAAATTTAAAAAGAAAATCCAAGCTAAATCGCTATCATAGGTCATTGCCAATCACATAATGTAATATAGAAAGTACAGACTGTAGTGAAGAAAAACAATGGTATCAATCAATGAAAATGCAAATCTCTCAATTCGCACATATCTCAGCTAAATTGTATTAGAATGCTGATTTAATCCTCATCATTTACATGTGGCTAGAAAACGGTGGTGCAGAAATGAAACCGCAGTCGTAATGGATGGTTAAGTGACTCCTCACCAGATCTCTTACATATAATATAAGTTCCATTAGCCCCGAAATGGCTACTGTATGGCATTTAATTAAATATAGCCTTTCAAAGAAACCCACGGCGAGCAATTTAGAGTGTGGTTGCATTTGAAGCTTGTGTGAGGTTACTAGTGCTTTTAACTACTGCACCCACTGCATAAACTGTTAATTAACATATTTAGAATGAAGTAGATGTGCCATGCACTAATCATTCTCTAATTCACTAAGAACTGCAGCCTTTCAAACACTGGACAGTAATCAACATGCCGGGCCTAAACATTACATAATCTGTAATTATGTTTCACTGAAAGAAAAGAAGAAATATATAAATAAATATACATAAATTAACAAAAGCCTATTGATGTGATTGGTTAATGGATGCCTTTACGTGTTGTGAAGGCTAGGTCTATTTGCCATGTATACAATGAAATACACTTTGTGACCTACACACATTCACAAGAATGTTAAGAGAGGGAGAGTCAGAAGAGAGAGTGTGTTCTCAAGTGCTCTTAATAATTTCCACCAATTTCAAATCTAATGTTTCATGCTCATTGCAATTATTTCTCAACAGCATGCAAATATATATATCTCAATGTACTAATAAGAAATAACTGCTTATTCCCTGTGACTGTTATGGAAATGTGTCCACGCCACCCTGTATGGTGCAAGGGGTGGGCCCGTCCCAGAGGCCCCAGTGCACCATGGGTAATGTTTTGACTCCTCAGGTATAATGAGGGAGCTGTGGCTCGGCTGCTGAGAGGGAGAGTGGCAGCACTCCAGCCCTGACCCCCCTCCTAATCCTGGGAAACCCATCCTGGACTGACTCCCGCCTCTCTCGCAGCTTTAGGGGTGAGGAGGAGAGAAACGGACCGACTGCTGCTGCTCAGTCTCAGAGACAGAAACAGGAGGCTCCATGCACCTGTGCCCACCGACAGGTTAAACATTGGACTCTTAAAGGCGTCATCAGCCATCACTGATACAGAGTGTTTTGTCAATAACACGGGTCCTCTGCTCTGCAGTAAACAGAAAAGACATTTTCTGGTATCCTGCTCCCATCCAATCAGGAGAGAGGATTCCAGAAATGTCTTTTCTGTTTCCTGCAGAGCGGAGGGACTGTGAGACCCACGTTACTGACCAAACACTTTATATCAGTGATGGCTGTTAGAATTTTAAGGCTGTTGATATTATTTTCTGATTTATGGAGTGATAAAATGAGATATCCAAAATTCCCTCTGTAAAAACCTTTGATTCTAATTTGTCAACAATCATTAGAAACAAGAATTTTGCACCTGGCTTTATGCAATGTTCAGATTTATGTTCTGGAAATGCAAATTAGCATGTATTTAATAAGATAATGCCTCATTTGTACATTTAAACATACCATTTCAGAAAAAGTGTAATACAAAAAAGAATTCTTAAGTACAAGCACTTTACAAAATGAACTTGAGTACTTGAGTAAATGTACTTAGTTACTCTCCACCACTGTTGTTTTATTTGTGTCATGCACATACAAGTGCCCTGCCAACATGGGCTTAAAAACCACCAAATATACTGCAGTGGTGACAAAAATATCACTTCTCACACATAATATCTCAAACAAAGCAAACAAAGAACTGTGTCTACTCTCCCAGGCTGCAAATAAAATCTGCCACAAAAAGGCTCCCACTCTTTATAATCACACAACAAGAAATCAGCAGAGACGAGGGACATTTTATGAAAAAAAAAAACAAAAACAGTAAAAGCCTTAAATCATCATATAAAGAGCAACAAAACATAATGAGGATTTCGTCTTTAATCTCAACTAAATCACTTAAAAACTCTCTGGATGGATAACGGTGCATCTGAACACAAGGCTGCACATAAAGATCTTTTAAATCCTGCTTCTCTACACTATAGTTGTTCACAGTTTTATACCATAGAAATGTCATTTAATTTATATGGTTTATATCATACACACGGTGGATGAAGTATTCTGATCATTTGCTTAAGTTAAAGTACTAATACATCACTGTGATAATACTCCACACTACAAGTCAGAGTCCTGCATTGAAATAAAAAAGTACTGATTGTGCAGTAAAATGTCCCATGTGACTGTTATACTATAATATATTATATTATTACATTATTAGAAGTCATGTAAAAGCAGGATTTTACTGTTGTAGTTAGTTGAGGTGGAGCTCAACTAATCTGATTATTATTTTTCTCCATTAATCGACTGATTGTTTTGTTTGTAAAAAATAGTGAGTAATTGCGTCACAATTATCCAGAGACCAAAGTGATGCCATCACAATGTTTGTTTTGTCCAAACCTCAACATTATTACTAACACGTTACAATTATTAACATTATTAAAAAGAAAAGCAGAAACTCTTCCTATTTGTGATGCAGGAATCATCAAATGTTTTCCATGAAAAATGACTCAAACAATCAAAAAGGTCAATCGACTTATGTCAGTATTCAAATGTAGTGGAGTGAAAAGTAGAATATTTCTGCCTGAAATTAAGCGGAGTAGAAGTAGAAAGTGGCATGAAAAGAAAAGACTCAAGTACCTCACATTTGTACTTAACTACAGTACTTGAGTAAATATACTTAAGCCACACTTTCATTATAGTACCTTTAGTAACCCATATAAACCGTGCAGGTACCTAAACCCTACATCTGTTTTGGGGTTACCAACCAACGGACTGCAGTGCTTCTGTTGAATATCGGACACAGTTTTAAATTCTCACTCTCACGTACAGAGCGCTGCACGGCCAGGCTCCTGCTTACACTGTGTGACTGAACTACTACACCCATACACCGCAGCTCGCCCCCCCCCCCCGAGGTCTAAATCTGCCGTCCGTCCCACGCACCCGCCTCAAGACGAGACGTGAGTCCATTGCTCCCAAATTATGGATCGCTCTGCCTGCACCCGTACGCTCTGCTGTTTCTGTGAACTCAAGGCATTTAGATAAACTGTTTGCACCAGATCTGCATCTTATATAATATTGTGCAACTTTAATTGTGTATTTGTGTTTTCTCAGTATGTAATGTGCCTTTAGTTTTGCACTTTTTTGGCTCACGTGGTCACTCATTTTTCCTTTTTGTTTGCTGTTTTATACCCTTGTAAAGCACTTTTATGTCTCTGAAAGTGCTATATAAATACATTTCTTCTTCTTCTTTTTCTTCTAGCTCCGCCTTTTCGTGGTGGATCAGCGTGCTGGGTACCTCAACAGAGGGGTGACGGAAAAATGGGACAGAACGGAGTGGTTCTATCGGTACCATCCACAACTTCTGACAATGGAAACGCAAAAACATCCGCTCTAATGGAAACGCAGCTTTAGTTACATCCCACCACTGACCGCACATCGACAGACAATCCAAGTTCATACATGACAAGAATAACACACTGCAAGTTATCTTACAAAATCAAGTATATTGATCATAGAAAATAAAGAACTGTAGAGGCAGTAACTATGAATATAAAAGCAGCAGCATCACATGGAGCAGTAGCAGTACTGCAGTAGTAGTAGTAGTAGTAGTAGTAGTGTGTGGTACCTGTTAGGGGGCAGTGGTGTGACCTGTCCCAGAGGGGTGGTGGCAGGTGTGGGGGGTTTCAGATCCCCCGCTGCCTCCGCTGTGGAGCTGCTGCCGGAGGACTGGGGCGTCTGCGGGCCTTGGAGGGAGCCGCCTGAATTAGCTGGAAGACACAAGTATCCTTTTTATTATCATTACAGCGAGACGATTCACGAAAACTCACAGTAAAATGTGTATTCAGACCGCGGGGCCTTCCCCCCCCACCCCACCCCCCCATGTCTACAGATACGATCTCGAAGCTGGTCTGAGTTAGAGCGGCCATAGTGGGCTTTTGGCTGCAGCAAAGTGCTGCATTAGAGAGATAACTGTGGACTTAAGGCCAAAGCACGAACAGTGTTACCTTACATGAGAACTGAGCTCCAGAAAACAGCCTGCATGAGGGCAGAGAAGATGAGTACAGAGGAGAAGGAAGAGGAGAAGAGAAGGGAAGGATTTCTCAGAGGGAATTGCCTACTTGGGCGGTCGCAGCACAGCTCTTTATTTGGAAGCTGTTTGAAGATGGTTTAGCTGGATTTCTTTTGGGTGGGCCATGGACTTGATGAGGGGTTCATGTGGAGGGCTAAGCTGGGGGGCACAGATGCATTTAAAGAAAAAAAAATACTGTATATATCTTCCATTAGTGTATTGGGTCAAATTAAATTCTGTGCAAGCTAATACTTCAGCAAACATCGCCCAAGTTTGAGTTTGAGAAAACGTGTGCGACCGCCTCTTAGGAAAAACACATCCCCTTACAACATGAGCTCATTTCAGCGTATAAATAGCGCGACACTTTTCACGTGTTTCGCGTGTCATGTGTAAACGCATTTTAAGGTTTTCGCATGTCATTTCACGCCGCGTCCCAATTCCCAACTCTTCCCAACTTCAGGAAGCCTTGACGTCACTTTTACGCACAAAACTACGACGCTTCACTACGGCCGCGGTTTTAATTTTTTTAATTTATAATCATGCATGGCAACTTATAACAAGGTTTATAAAGTATTATAAGTGGTTGACATATAAGTTCAGTATTCGTAATGCATAATGCATAAAACTTTTTTTTGTAGCAGATTTTATTTGTGAAGCTTTGGAGAGAAAGCAGAGTATTTTGTTTAAGACCGAGCTGCACAACAACTTTTAATGTCATTATGAATGCTGAACTTATAATACATTATGTCCACCACTTATAACATGTTATAACACTGTTATAAGTAGTCGTGCATGATTATAAACATTTGCAAAGAGTTTTATGAAGCCTTATGAATGCAGAGCTGGAAATCACTAAAATAAAATGCCATGCTTTTCCATACTGCGTAGGAACACTGTGCATCTGATAATGTGCGATGAAGGTCATAACCCAAAGGAAAAGTAGTCCTGCTGCTACACTGCACCACAATACATCTGCACATGTTTTTTTCCACTCATGTTCATGGATATAAAATCCTGCATTTTAAATAAATTAATGGATGATAAATTTCCATTTCATCAGCAGGAAATATTCAATAATGCAAAATCATCTGCAGCCAACGATTAACAAAGACACAGGGGGAGAAAAAGAGAAATAATGAGCAGTACCATCAACTAAGATCTTTTTTTTTTTTAAATTGACCACTCAGGGAGCTCTTCAGTCGCACTGACCCACCGGGGGGGTCGGTCAGGACAGAACTCACGCAGTGCAGCGACACGTAGTTGCAACAGATCCAACTTTTTCTCCCCTGATACAAATAACCAAGCTAAAGATACCAGCAGATGACCTGATATCGCACATTTCAAATCTGTACAGATTCTTCTGCATGTAAGGTGACGTGAGGCTGCGATACACATCAAGTGTGCGAGACGTTCTTACATCTTTTGAGGCTTGTGCGAGTCATTGTTAATAAGATATAACATCAGTCCACTGACGTGAGACACTTTTCTGAGCCACTCTGCTTTAGCAAACTTTGTGAAACATGTAATAAAATCCATTTCATTCCTGCAACCTTTCAAAAAGACCTGATGTTACCTGGTAACATTATGTCACTGTGAACACTTAAACCAACAAAGATATAACGTGTTAATTAAAAAGCTTCGGACAGGTTTCCATTTTAAAATTCCAGACTTTTCGGTAGATTTTTCAGACCATATCTGACATCTGAGTACAAAGAGCCACAGGCAGCCACAACCACACAAACACTTTGCTGCACCTGATTAAGATTTTTCTCCCGAATTTCAACATGGCGGCTCGTTTGGCAACTTTCTTTTATATTACAAAACTAGTTCACTGAAATGTGTTTCTGAAAACATTTCAGGTGAGAAATAAGCCATGCAGTTTCTGAATCTGTCTTCATTTTTACATCGACAGCAGAAAGTTTAAAACATTTTCAGGAGTTTGGAGAGGCAGCGAGGGCTGGATGCCCCTGATTTGCATAAAGTAGCCTAGACTTCAACTTTATGCAAATGAGGAGCGGGCACCGCAACACCCCGTCTCTCTGGCTCCAAATGTCATGCTGCTTGTATTTAATTTCTTTTTAGAAATTCAGAATTTTATATTTTCGAAAACAGAATAGGGGTAATAGTCTGGAAACACAAATATTTTTCCAAATTCTTTCCTTTTTTCCATACTTATCCATCATGCTAAGTCGGCTAAATTAGCTTAGCATGAAGAATATTTACTGTACAGGTATGATCCGGGCCGGGTCTATGCACAGGCATTCCAGGCCCATGCTTCGGGCCTCCTTGCCACAGAGAAATAAAAAAACATCAACTGCCTCCATAATGAAAGTATTTTTAAAATATAGCCACGATTACCAGCTGCAACTGCAAGACCCTCCGCTGCAGAGGAGGGCGGAGGGGAGGTCGTAAAAACACAACCTGCCTCGTGTAACCTATCAATTAAATCCGTCTCTGTCTGTAGGTCTCAGCGGGAAAGCGAATATTATCCAAATCATCTTTCCTTTAAGGGGAAATAAAAGTGCAAAACTGGATGTTAAGCGGTTAATATGAAACAGCAAAAGTGTTGAGAACGTGACGGGACGGAGGTGATTTAATGAAGCGCCTCACCTTTTCCTGATACTGCCGTCTGGAGGAGTCCAAGGACTGGATAAGAGCCGTTGCATGGCCAATAAAAACAGCATAGCAAGTAGCTCCTACAATCATACTCAGCATGGTGAGCCAGATATCTGATAGACTCTCCGGGGCCTGCCGGCCGTAACCGATGCACAGCATGTGGCTCATTGCCTTGAATACGGCAAACGAGTACAGCTCCGACCAGGTATCATTCTGCAGAGAGACAGAGAGAGAGAGAGAAACAAACAGTTAAAGACGTCAACATTACATTAAAAAAAAAGGCCTGTTTGGAGGGAGAGAGTCTGGAACCAGGAGAAAAGCTTTGGGGACAGCGAGGTCGTGGAATAGCACTTATACAAATGAGAACTCCGGGGACGGAGTTGCATTAGAAGGAAAGAAGGAGGAAGTGGAAACGACATCAGGGGAATCCTTCGAGGCCTAATCAGTAAAGTAGAGACAGTTTGGAAATTATTTCCTCGGAGAGGAATGATAATGAGAGGTCATTAAATATGCCCTTTCAGAGCTGTGTGAGAATCTACTACACTGCGGCGACAGCCAGACAGCGGCCACCAGGCCGAGATTCATGGAGGAGTAAACCCGAGGTCGCAAGTTACAAAGACATCGAGGGGCATTAGTCATGTTGTCTGATCAGGCACGGGACCATATGAACATTTCACGTCACCATTATCCTGGAGAAAATAAGTGCGATTCACGATGTTATCCCGATAATCATCGGAACATGTTTAAAACGCTTAATGTGGCACTAAAACACATTTTTGTGAAAGAGATACTTTAATATCACGATTCTGGACCAGCTGTGTGTCATCTTGGTTTGGATCTCGCCGGACCTCCGAGACCGGGCACACAGAGCTCACAGGATGACACAGAGCTGGATTAAAATCAGCAAAAAAAAATCTCTTTAAGAAACAAATATTGTTATTGCATCACATATAGGACATATTTTTTTAGTGAAAAACAAACAAAACAATCTTAAATGAGGTCATCATAAATCATAGAGTCCCCCTTATTAGAGAGAGAGCAGAATTCACAAAGAAGCCCAGTGCAAATACTGTGGCATTTCTATATTCATACAGCCTATTAAATAATCAAACATACATCTGTTGTTGTCGTGGTCGATAAATACAAGCACAGTAATGTTAACTGTACATGCAACAGACACTTTGAGATTCTACTTCTTCTTTTAATAAGCAACATCAAATGAGAAGCTGCATTTTCTGTCAAATAAAATAAATTCTACTTGATTTGAAGTTATGGGCTGTGGCTAAATTAATGTTACATTTAAAGGGAAAAAGTGTAGTAATCTGCCAATCAGATTCACCACAATCAACTTATCATGAGTGTTTTTTATCCATGATAAAAATCGATTATTGTCCCATGCCTCCATCTGATCAACAATATACTTTCCTAAATGTTATTCCACTGTAGCTTTATGCCAAAACTGAGTAATCCCAACAAGCTCCATTGATCTGATACTTCAGTCCACCAGCTTCCTTTGTTTCCTTTTTTTTTTCTTTCATTAGCTCCGAGTGGCGACTGGTGACCTCGACCTGAGACAGACTGCCGGTGCCAATTAATTCAAGGAAAAGCCAAAAAAGCCGAGGTTGCAGTCCAGGTTTTTTGGGGGGTTTAATTTAAATCATTCTACCAGGGGAACTCGAATCCTGTGTAATGAAACTGTATTATTAAAGCTTTCTGTCCATGAAAAAATGAAGTTAAAAACAGCGTCCTGAAACCTCTTACAGCCCGGCTGCAAGGGCACAAAAAACATTAGCTCCTGACACACACATACACACACTAAATTTGTAGCGGGCTGTATGGAGGTTACCGTCTGCACTCAGCAAACGCAATCAACTATATCCTCTTATAACCTATAGAGGTGCATTAGCAGTCTATTAGTACATGTGCCATCACATTACATGCTTTCCTTTCCCTGGCTTATTTCAAATAACTAAATTAACCCCGTCACCGTCCTGTTAAATCCACATATCTCCAAAATGTCAACTTTTCATGAGCGCAGAAAAGTCGTTATATCATTTTAAATGACTTATTTTGAGTTCTTTTTTCACATTGGGCTCTGGGAAATTGCAACAAACATTTTTTTAATTTTTTTTTTTTTTTTCACAATTTGATTGATGTTATATTGATTACATGATCAGAATCAGAATGTTTTTATACAAGGAATTTGTTTTGGTGATACGGTGCATAACAAGAACACAAAAACACAAAAGTATATATAAACAAATAAAT
>JAOVVB010181417.1:0-11233 GCA_028570985.1 Heterobranchus longifilis | reverse complement strand
TGGTGTTTTCTGTGTTTTGTATGATTTGTAATTTTGTAATATTTTTTCTTTTTGTGTTTATTAAAAAAAAAAAGAAATATTTGATTTTAAAAAAAAAGTTCTACAGGGCTTTTGGTTTTCCGGCCCACAACTTTGCTCCAATGAACCTCATTTCCAGCCACAGCAGGCAGCTCTGATGAACGCTCTGTACACTACGTCTGCTCAGCACCAATTATCAAACACAGAAAGTCAGAGACTACCTGGTGAACATAATGGAGCGTTTAGCCACTAAAGAGCCAGATATTTCCCTCAGAAAGCGGTTGAGTTTAAAAACAGTACTTTATACTAGACTGCTGTGCGGACAGGAAGTAAGGCTTTATCTGTTTGGTAAGACCGCCAGCCTATAATTTCCTAAATCTAACCAAGTAGTTTTGTTTGAATTCACAATGGGGGAACTTTGGTATTTTTCAACCTGGACCCTATTATCCCACGTTTTTGTGTGTACGTGACTAATAATAGGGGCAACAATCTTTAAAACTGCCAGCCAGCCGACAGCCGCTAACCAGGCGGCAATGTAATCACACAGGTAATCAATATGGCACCTTTAATTTACGTCCAGTAAAAGTGCTTGTTTTTGCCACTGACTGGCTCAGATTGTTATTATAAGTGTGTGACAACATTATGGAAAGATGGAGAAGTTGCTGTTATCCTGCCATGTGTGTACTGATGCTAGGTCAACACAGTAACTTTAGCGAATAAAACATTAGCTTACCGCTCCTCTGCAGCTCTCCACAGCATTTTTCTTGGAAAATGTGCTTTGGTTTAGGATTTCTTCTCCTCTTTGGCTGGCAGTAGTCACCCCAGTAAAAAAAAAAAGAAAAAAAAGTCACTGCAGACCCGATGGACGGAGTGTTAGGATCCATTTGTAGCACAACTAACCACAACTTCAGCCTGTCCGTATCCAACAAAGGTAACGTTAGTCTATGAAAGCTGCGCAAAGTGTCACAGTTTGGAAATAAATGAAAATCTTTTCGATAACACTTAGGCTACACTTTCCGTACTCCAATACAACAAACTCCTCGGCACATGCACTCCTCTCTCCAACTTTCACTAACGTCCAGTCTTCCGGCAACATGTCACCTCTCACGAGATTTCAGAACGAGACTTCTTCTTCTGTGGGATTTTATGGCTGTTGGAATCCTTTCATGTTGCATTACTGCCTCCTTCTGGATCTAGTCGTCCACTATTATTCTATTCTTGTTATTAATCTGTTTGCTTTAAAAAACCTAAATATCAATTTTCTTCCCTCCTTGTGTCCCCACTAACAAGCACATGTTTAATCCTGGCCTGCACTGGCCTTGTAGCCCTGCAAACACATTTACATAATGTTGTCAGATACCATAGACTATATAATAACAATTACGGCTGCACATTAGGAGGAAAATATGTGATATGCAATAGGCCCATAGAAATTAAATTTGGATAGAAGGGTCAGCAAGCTGTTTTCAGTGGTCATTTGCTGAGTACACAACAAAATGGCGATTGCTGTTAGTTGTTATCGTGACAGCACACCTCAGTGGAGACATAACTTAAAGTGTGTTGCAGATTGAGGAACTGACAGCCGTCTGTCTCCTCCGGTTTATCAACTCAACATTAATTAATGTCTTCTAGGCGGGGAGGCGGAGGGACCCCCGGCTACCAGCCCGTTGTTCGGATCATTTTCTGTAACCAGCGGCTCGTTAGCTAATGTTAGCTAGCTTGCTAAGGTAATAACATAGTCAGAAAAATCCTGTTTCTAGGCTATATTTGTAAACTTACATTCAGTCCAGTGGCTGTGTAGAGTTGTTTCCAACTGGTCCTGTGATCCAAATAATTCCTATAAGTCCAAATGCAAAGTGGTTATTGAAATAAAGTTGACGTAATCACTTCCAAAATTCAAGACACGTTTTTCTTAAATGAAATATCCAGTTTCAAGCCATGTTTTAGGCATTTAAACTTTCAAAACAAACATTTCCACTTCTCCATGCGGTCTGCTGTCCCCGGTCTTTTTTTTCTTCTCTTTTTTCTGCTGTCTCCTGTCCTCCGCCTCCTCTCATGACAGCGACGTGTTTTACACTGAAAAAAAATAAGTACTTCCCTACACTGAAAAAAATAAGCTGTAACTTGAAACTTGCAACAAACTGCTGCAAAACCTGACGTCAGTGACTCCGCGACTGCTGCAAATCGCTTTATACGGAAGTAGTTCGCTCAGGTTTTTTCAATGAAATCGTACACATAAAAATGGCCGCCGCTCTGACCATTCTGCTCTGTTGATTTGAATGGGGACGGCCATTCTATCCAATTTAATTTCTATGAGTAGGCCTAACGTTGAATATCGCAACAATGATACTTGCGATAAATAAACAGATATTAAAGTGTACTCAGTTCTGCCTTTCTGCTGCTTTCAATATACTGCTAAAATACAACAATTACTTGTGGAATTAAAAAAAGACAGAAAGGACATTATTTCCAACATTATTTTATTGAAAAAATTTAACATTGACAAACATTTACATTCACAAAAGGCACCATTAAAAAAGAATGACAGTTACATTTTATAGTGCAATTTTCTCTTTCCACAAATGAAAAATGTGTCACAGTCTTTCACAATGTGTTTATCGCCCAAGTTGATATATTTTTAAATAAATGCTTTATTGTGCAGCGCTAATAACAATCTGAGCCTGACAGTGGCAAAAACAAGCACTTTTAGTGGACATACAGGCTGCAGAGCTCTCACTCAATACTGAGTATACTATAATGTTGTTCCCAATAGTCACTTGGACACAAAAACATGGGAAGATAGGGTACAGGTCAAAAAATACCGAAGTTCCCCTTTAACCACGTGTTTAAAACTGCAACCGTAGTGGAGCGTCAAAGTTTGATGCGTAAAAAGTGACACCAAGGGGTCCTGACCAAGCGTCCGTATGTGACGAGTTGGGAATGAGAATGAGGCATTAAATGACAAGCAAAAAGCTTAAAATTTGTATACATGACACGTGAAATGTCACAACTTTAAACAAATGCTATTGTTGCTCTGTATCTGCTGGATAAAGGCAACCATACAACATCATAATCAATCGATCAAATTTTATTATTAAGGGTGTTAAAAATAGTAAAAACATTCATAAAAATTGAATAAAAGAAATCATAATGATCAACAGTAAAATATTGATAAAAACAGAAGAGTAAAATAAATAATAAAAATGATAATAAAATAAGTATAAACACTAAAACCACAAAATTATAAAACACTACATAAAAGCCAGACTAAATAGATGGGTTTTTAGTTTACGTTTAAAAGAATTAATATTTTCAGATCCTCTCAGATCGTAACGGCTGAAAGCAGCATCGCCAGATGTTTTCTTCCTGCTTTGTGGGAGAGCTAAAGAGAAGAAAGAGAAGGAGGACGTGAGGGGCCTCCCTGGTTCCTAAACTAAAAGCATCTCTGAGAGGTAGTCTGGTGCACGGCCTTATAAACTAATAAAATAATCTTAAAATCAATACGAAGACTAACAGGTAACCAGTGTAAAGGGTTAAATAAAGAAATACACGTAATGCAGTGTAAGTTAACATTGAATTTTAATCATTCATAGACTCTGAACTGACTTGGATGTAAAGTCAGCAACATTATTGCTGGAAGAAGTATTGATGGTGCATTTTTATACAGCTGCTTTGGTATATCTGGCTTTCCCACAGTACAGTTACATTCACTGTGCTGTCCATAAATACTGTACAAAAATAATATGTGCTTTGACATAAAAACATCCTCTCTCCATTAGTGGATTTCCACTGTTCTAAAAGAGGAAACCATAAGGCTTTGTTCAATGACATATACAGTATGCACTTTCAGTTACTGGCATTACGATAAATAGAATAAATTAGATCTTGCAGTTGCTGTGCGAGGCATTTTTCAAGTCTTGATAATGTTGTCACATAATAATGTCCCTTATGGTTAAATAGTCCGTGTCCAAAGTGCAGGAAAAAAAATCCACTGGAGTGGGTGTAGATTCAGGTCTGGGCACAGCTGTAAAATGTCTTTTTGGGGTCTTCTTATACTCATTTTAAGTTTGACTCACATATGTGCCTTGAGCTGAATTTCTACACTTTTTTGACAATGTAAGTAGTAGTATATTCTTATCTTATGAGCTCAGCTTGACATCCTGAAGTTCCAAAGTGCTGTCACATCCATCCTTTTCCCCTCAAAAACACAGCGAGAGGAAGGTCAGAGGGTTGTTTTTCTCAGCAACGTGTCTTTGTGCTCCATATTGACAGTCTGTAATGGCAGGACTCTCTCCACTAGGCGGAGCTCTCTCCCAGCAGGCGGTGTCTGACTCCAATTTAGTGCAGGAGCTGCTTATCAACTCCTCCACAGCGTCTACAGCCGGCACGTCTGATATTTGCTGTGCGGGGTGGAGGCCAGCTCGTAGAAGAGGACGTAGGCATTGCTGCTGCGAACCTGGCTGGAGGACACTGGGCTCACCCTGCACAGAACACACTGTAGTTATTACACTGAGAACAGACACACATGGCACATACTGTACAACACACCATTCATTTGCATTTAACAGCAGCTTTCTGCTGATCTTATAAGACGATATGTGCTAAGGGCAGTACACAAAACAGAGGTGGTGACATACAGTACATAGGAGTAGGCATGGGACGATGTTGTTGGGACTTTTCTCATAAAATTGTGACTTTTTTTCCTCGAAACATTATGACTTGTTTCTCAAAATATTACGACTTTTTTTCTCATAAATTGTGACTTTTTCTGTAAACAAAAAAAGTTAAGGGTGCGGGGATACGTCTTGAAGAAAAGTTTGGGAGCCACTGATGTAGGGCACAATGTGTGTATGTGTGTGTATTTGGGCTGGGCAATACTTAATTTTGATACTTTATCGTCTTTTAATTAAATCGTATCGTGATGAAATCATATATCGAGATATTGTGATACACAATTACGTCATCTAAATTGATAAAAACAAGCACCTACTAACTCAAATGTTGTACACAGAATACCCCAGTGTAGTTAAATCATACTATTCTCTTAATCTGATTACTTATTTGTTTGCATGCATATAAATGGTGTACAGCTGGAAAAATACATTTTTTTCCCCATAACTTTCACTTGAAACTGTTTAAATTGTTAATTTTGCACTAAAGTTCTAAATTAAATGAGAAAATACTCAGTAGCCTACTTTTACAGTTCATTTGTCAAGTATTTAATTCTTTTACAGAAATAGGTTTTTATTTCATATAGACTATTTTTTTATATTACCAGAAAACATGCTATAACGTGATATATATCATTATCGAGATATGAAATGACCTATGTCGAGATAGAAGACTTTGGACATATCGCCCAGCCCTAGTGTGTATATATTTGTAACTGGTAAAGAAGAGAGAGGGAAGACTGAGCAAATAATAAGAAATACATAATGATAATTGAAAAATATAAAATAAAATAAAACATTAAAAAAAAATAAGAAGAAGAATTTACTTTTTTTTTGCTACTCCTGGTTGCACTGCCATTTGCACCAATAAAAAATAAATAAATAAATAAGACGATATGTGAGGTAATATGATGCCATGCGAGTAGATTTGAGAGTTGATACCTGGAGTCGTTATAGCTGTACCACTCTCCCAGCGCCGGGTTCTTGCAGTAGGCTGTGTAATGGCCTCCCAGAGCGTTTCCCGAGTGGTTGGATACTGCATACAGGTTATACACAGCGCGCTCTGCAGGGAGACACAACACTGCCAGTCAACACTACTGCAATCCTTACTCATCACATCTAGCTGACCTTGGAAAGTGCACAAATTGTCCTCCTCTCTCCTCCGGCGACAGGGTGTCACCTTCTGCAAATACCTACCGCTGCTCTCTGAGGCGAACTCCCGCAGGTCCAGCTCTTTGAGAGGAAAGTTGACGTACGTGGAGAGTTTGCTGGTTCGGATGTTAGAGTCTGAGAAACGCTTCAGGTCTGAGAGGAACACTGAGTCAAGGACCTACACTGGTTCAAAATGTCATTACTGTGCTCTACTACACGGCATTTTAGAGGGAAATATATGAATTACATGGTAACATTTATACCACAGCATCTATTTGACAGTTTTACTTCTTTGTTACTTCACAGGTAAATATTTTTACATAATGAAAGATGTGATCAGCTCATGAAATATGATGCATTGCTACTGATTGACCAGTTTACAGTTTGACTTTGCACCACGTGGACCACCTTACACATTAAAGGGATAGTTTGTTTTTAAGATGTTTTCAAGTGGGGTTGTATGAGGAACTTATCCATAGTCAGTGTATTATCTACAGTAGATGATGGTCAGCACGACTCCAGTTTGGAGAAACAGACAGGAGTCCTGACACAGAAGCTAAGCAATGTACTGCTGTGGACGGGGGCAGCAGCTAAATGCATTTTAGACACTTAAAAAAATCTAAAATATTCTAAATATAGTGTACACTTAAACTGATGTAGATTTTTTGGCCTGTCCTCCTGTCTGCTTCTCCAAACTGAGGGAGTGCCGACCGTCATCTACCGTTAAGAACAATATAACACTCTGAACCCTGAAAGTAGTCAGTCATATATTTCTGGCGTGCCATTGTGCTAATGTGTTAGCAGGAAGACTGCTGTCACTGAAATGTTTCCTGCTGTCATGTACATGCATGTGTATGCTGTAAGCATTAAACAAATGATGCAAAGATGTGAAGAAAGGATACGAAGCACGAGGATCTGAGGGAACTTCTGAATGCTGAATCTTTTGGTGCATTTCCTCCTGGTTTTGCATCTGTTGCATGTCTGAGAGAGAGAAAGAGAGAGAGCGCAGTGAGATACTGTTGCTACTGTATAATCCATACATCATCTTTACAAAGGAACGTAGAGTGTGGAGGATTCTTACCGGCCTCTCTTCCCCGTCCAACACATCTTCTTTTGTAAAGAGCCTCAAGCAGTCTTTGAGAGTCACTTCCCCCGTGCTCTTCTGTGGAGACGGAGCATGTCCAGTCAGGAAACAGCAAACTACATGAAACTACATTATATGTATGGTATATATGATACAGCATGACAAAACTGGCCATTTTGTCTGTTTATCATCCGAATTTAATCAGTTTTCCACTGCAATACAAAAGTCTTTAAAGGTTTCATATAATGCTCATTTACAGATTCATACTTGAACTATGTGTTTACATGCTTTAATGGTCAAAAAACACATTATTTCATAATGTATATTCATACTGTCTGTCTGTGCGTGTGTGCGTGCGTGTGTGCCTCGCTCTCTCTCTCTGACCTGTGCAACAGGTATGGATAAATCCCAGAACGGATCAAACACGGTGGAGCGGAAGCCACAGACGGTGCAGATCACAGAGCTCTTCAGCTGTCCAACAAACAGATCTAAAGGCAGAAACAAGAGGTGGAAAATTACATTTCACATGCAGCGAAATTTTAAGGATGGATTATGCAGCTCTTCAAGGTAAATCCCTTACCCACGACTTTGCTGTCCTCTCTCTCCAAGTACATGCTCCACATCCGCTTGCCTTTTTCATCATCCCTGTGAATGAAACCAGAGCCAACAGTCAAACCGCTGTATGTCTCAGACTGGAAACTCAAACCTGTGTCCTCCAAAATGATTTTGAATAAAAATGAAAAGTTTAAGTTTTTCTCCAGATGCAAGCCACTTTAAGACATTGCATGGAATATCATGGAATATTGCGTATATACTGGCATGACTTAGGGCCGTATTTTCAATTACGATTTTGGCTTCCAACGATTATGAAAACAAGATAATCGAGATAAAAGGATTATCGTGCCGCATTCTGAGGAATATGTTGAATATATGTTTAGGAGTTTTCAGTAGATTGTTGAATTGCACGTTACAACTTAGTTGATCTTATTTACTTTGATCTAATGCATTTATTATTTTTATATTATTTATTTAAATGTATTGCCTATTTATATATTATTTATTATTTTATATATTTGTCTTGTTTTTTAGATCTATTTTCTTTTGGTTTTCAGTTGAATTATAAAGTTCAAGAAAATCCACTGTTAAAAAGAAGTGTTTTTTTTTTTAAAGTTCAATAAATGCATGATGTTGCCAAAGTCAATGAGTATTCATGTTAAATAATCTTGACCTCAATAATCATGATTATGATTTTTACCATAATCGAGCAGCCCTAGTATGACTATTGTCATGTGGAGTGGAACGCCGCCCATTTTCTAAATTAATTTAGTTATTCCTATGGTCTAAGACAGTCCGAAAATATTAGCAAACATGAACGACTCTACAACTAACATATTGGGATTCTTAATTTAGGTGGTGTTCCCCTTTTACATATTGCGGTAGATCTTCTGAAGAATAACATGCAGTTCATAAATGGCCATCTGACTGCGAAATCTTGAAGGTAATTAATTACATTGTAATTCTGAATAATTACACTCTTTATTCCCTGTCGGGCATGCAGCAGCAGAGAGGTGTCAGGGACAGGGCAGGTTATGAGTGACTCATTGGGAGCAGAGGTGGGTGCTGACTTACGAGAGGTGGTCAAAGTCCTCGACGGACACCTTAGGTCGGACCGTCACTCTGTTCACCTCATTATGGAGACCGTCCAATAAGAAACGCAGAAACTCCTGGGCGTCCTGCTGACTGCAGAGAGACAAAAAGACAAATTGTTACTTTCTTTACTCTGAAATCAGCTGTCATTCTCGAGCTGGATTGAATGAAAAAAAGCTTACAAGCAGGAGGAGGGAAGACTTACTTGCAGCCCACAAATTTGGGAGCGTAACTCTGGATCTGACTCCTGAAATCAGAGGGACTGATGGCCTCGTTGTTCACAGAAGTCCACAGACTCTGAGTCAGCTTTGCAAACTCTGAGGCGAAGGAAAGACAAATAATGGAAGAAGATGAGACCATTATCATATGCATAATCATGCAACGCCATCCCATACATCAGTGATTTCCAACCAGGGGTACTTAATCCCCAGGGGGTACTTCAGCAGTTGCCAGGGAGTACGTGGAAAGATTGTAGAGTATCTCAACTAATTTGAAACAATAGACATTATGATTTGATATCCACATAAGGTGCTGTTAGTGGTATATTTTCTTTTTAAATAAGTGTGAAATAGGTCTACATTGAGACAGCCATCACTGATATAGAGTGTTTTGTCAGTAACATGGGTCCTCTGCTCTGCAGTAAACAGAAAAGACATATTCTGGTATCCTGTTTCCACTCCCATCCAATCAGGAGAGAGGATTCCAGAAATGTCTGTTTACTGCAGAGCGGAGGGACTGAGAGACCCACGTTACTGACCAAACACTCAGTGATGGCTGTCGGAAAGTATTTAACACTTATTTTAACAAAGTGTAAAT
The DNA here is from genome assembly GCA_028570985.1 of Heterobranchus longifilis. NCBI lineage: Eukaryota > Metazoa > Chordata > Actinopteri > Siluriformes > Clariidae > Heterobranchus > Heterobranchus longifilis. The sequence continues at coordinate 1,846 of JAOVVB010181417.1, read as the reverse complement.
CACTTACAGCACCTTTAACATTGAGTCAGCTGTAACACCTGAACACTACATGCTGACGTTATGTAAGAGTGTGTGAAAACTAGTTAATATGTAACTAAAAGTAATGAATAAATGGTAGAAATAGATAGCTAAAAGTAAAGACTAAACAGTTCCAATGATTAGCTAGGTTGAAATAGTTAAAAGTAATGGATACATGGTTGAAGTAGTTTGCTTAAAGTACTGATTAAACAGTTCAAAGAATTAGCTTTAGGTAATGGATAAACGGATATAATAGTTAGCAATGGATAAAAGGTTGAAATAGTTAGCTAAAAGTAACATTAATGGTAAACGGTTGAAATAGTAAGAGAGGCAGAATTGAATACACTTTAAAATCTGTTTATTTATCGTATAGTAATATCGTTATCACGTTATTCAACAACGTTATTGCATATTTTCCTCATATTGTGCAGCCCTAGGAGATTTGTAACTATTTGTATGAAGGGCAGATTTTTATGGTAAAGTAACAAAAATCCTAATAAAAATCTCACTCTAAACTAAAATTATTATTTTGGGGAATTTGGGCATGCACTGATGTGAGACGCTGTTGAAAGCTCTGAAACAGCTTTGTGACAATAAAAATATAAAATAAATGTTTATTAGGATCTGCACAGTCAGTGACCTGTGAGAACACGCTCTGCAAACACACCCTCTAAAAAGCCCTGTAGGAGTTTCATTTTGGTGCCAGCACAAATTTAATTTGGCTGAAAATTATCATTGGAGAATTTCATTTTGTAATGTTTGTATGAACACTGGTATTATGTGATCTGAGTCCAGTTAGGTATCTGATCTGAGTGCAGTTTTATCGTTTTGGCTGTCAGACCTGTAGCAGGGAGTTAGTGCAGTGCAGCAATACGTAGTTTTAAGACTACACCTTGAGTATAAAGCACATATAAACGGACTACATGTGACCTACTGCTGAGCCATAAAGTGACACTGACGAGGCACTACACAGGTCTGCAGTGCTCCTCATTATGCTGCTCTAACAACAGTCTCGTCCTACCTTCCATGAGAGCGGCGTTAGTCGTGCAGTTGTTGTTGTTGAGGTCCGTGCGATGGACGTTTCTCAGGCAGTAATCTCTCAGCTCGGGAGTGTTACTCAGACATTGCAGGATGGAGTTCATGAAACACTGGAAATCACAAAAAAAAGACAGAAAAATGAATTAAACGAGGTTCCAGACTCAGTAGGTCAAAGGGCAGCGTGTCGTACATTAGACCAGTGGTTCTCAACCTGGGGGTCGCAAGAGCATTTCCAGGGGTCAGATGGATGTGGAGAAAAAATAAAATAACGTATTTTAGACTGGAGAATGTTTTTTATATTACTGTGTGAGTTTGGTAGCTTTCATGTTTTGTATTCAGAGCTTCATTTGTAAATCAGGAGGTGACACAGAAAGAGTGTTTTTGTAGGCCAACCTGGAAGCTAGCATCGCCATGGGTTCCCTCGTCAAAAAGCACATGGGATTTTTTCAGTGGATTTTGGATCATTGCAGAAAATAAGCTCTGCTTAATTATGTGTGTTTAAAAGGTGGTTGCTAAAAAAGTGGCTAAATGAGACTACAGAGGTTGTCGAGGACATTAAATGTCACCGTCAGTTTAGTAGTGGTGACGGTGACATTTAACGTCCTCGACAGCCTCTGTAGTCTCATTTAGCCACTTGTTAGCAACCGCCGTTTTAAACACACGTAAAAGCTTCGAAATTCACCAGCGAGGTATTTACAGACATATTTTATATCGTAGAACAAAACATTAAAATCTCTGAAGCTTGTGTTAACCACAGACCTTATTTCAGACATCTAAACAAAAACACATT